>JAVQKC010201655.1:0-10749 GCA_036025475.1 Philypnodon macrostomus | reverse complement strand
TTCAGGTTTCAGGTTTCAAGTTTATTTGTCATATGCACATTCAACACAGGGTCAAAAAATGCAATGAAATGCTTTGGATCGGAAGAACCGTTAGACTCGTTAAGATGAAGTACTAGTAGCATGCAATAATAGTACATGGCAAAAAAACCACTAGGCTATGGTATAATGTATAGCCTGTGTATAAATATGTCTAGGCCACTGTCAAAAATAATCATGAACGCAAACGTCTTTACTTCATCAATATTAGTATCTTCTCGGTCCACGAACGCGGGCCTATTATTTCCAGTTTTGCCTTTACCTTCCCAATGCAAACAGCTACCACCCTATGAGCCTTTCTAGTGTCTACAAATCTGTTCTCCAAAATACATTCTGACGATACAGCCTTCCTCTGACCTCCGTTCAAATGACTCACCATACGCACATTCTATTACACCGTCCTAACAGTTGAGTGTGTCTTTGGTACAGTCAATTTCCATTCGAACTTCCCTATCCAATCAGCTGCTGGTTTTGGCGCAGTTGCTCCTCCCTCCGCTCCCCGCTCTCCCCCTGGCTCCACACGCGCTACCAGCCTCGCGCACTGCTGCCTGAGAGTGCATTGTTTTAGTGGGAACGCAGTGTCCATAGCACCAGCATCTTGCGGTATAGAATGGGTCTTCTAAGTAGTAGGTGAATCGTCCAGGCTCCTGCGTGAACATATAGACGAGCTTGACGCATGTGGTCTACGACTGGTGACCGGGTGTATTTTGTATTTTCTCAATCTGGTGCGAGTCGTTGGTTTAGCTGCATGGTCAATTACCCATGGTGCTTTTCGTGGTCTTCTCCGTCCAGGCAATGAAGATGCAGCCGCTGGAGCGTAGCCTATCGGATCCAAACTGGTAGTGTTGGTGGGCATTGAGTTTTTTGGACTGGGCTATTGGGGATGGCTGCGGCGCGCAAAGGCTGCGTGAACTCGCTGTGGTCGGGCACAGAGCGGGTGCGCATCGGGGAGCGCCTCAAAGCGACTCTAGCTGGGGTACTGGAGCTTGAGCTACTGAGATGCAAGCAGCTGGACTTAGTGGATGCAGCGCTGGACAACAGTGGGGCCAAAGAGCCGGACTGTAGTGTGAAAACCCCCGGGCAACAGGTCAGTGAAACATCCCCAACACGTCCACATCATTAAAAATTCATGTAGAAGGGATGGTGATCCGCCAACAAGCCGGTCCCTCTGCGCCTCACTGGGCACGGGTTCGACCCAACTCCTGCCAGAGCATCCAGGCATAAAGCCCATGGATCTGTGGGTAATATAGGGCTATGATGTGCAAATGATTTTTTCAGGAGTTTTTCGGGTTAACAAAATTCTTCACCATTTCTGACCTAGTTTGATCCTATTGTCATTTAGTCATGGTTTGGTCCAGGTGTAGAGGTGATTTAGACCTGGTTTAGTCCTACTCTAGACCTGGTTTAGTTCTGGTTAGGTCCTGGGCTAGTCTTGGTTTTGTCCTAGTTTGAACAAGAAATAATTTTGCATCATCTGTGAGCTTTTAAACAATGCCATGTTAGATTTCGACTTCCCCCTGTTTGGTTTAGTCCTGGTTTAGTTCTGATTTATGCTAAGAACCTCAGTGCTGTGTAGGGCAGAGGACCACATTCACTGGTGATGAAGTCCGGTCCAGCTATGGTCTGCTTGGCACAGTGCCGCACTCAAGGGCACCGGGCGAGTGTGTGCTGAGATGGAGGTGCTAGAAACAGGTATTAAAATAGCCCACAGTGACCAGACAATGGTGTGTTTTGGCTGTGGCCGAGAGCCCATCAACTAAAGGTCACTTTGGTGAGAGCTGTTTGTATTCACCTCACACTCAATGGAACAGTTCTTTATGCAGAGAACCAGGGGCGCAGTTAGGACTAATTTAGGGTGGCCCCTTAAATGTTGGCAAGCCCCTAAAAGAAAGTCCTAATATAAACTGGGGTTAAAGGTTAAAGTAGGCTTCGATTAACCAGGATTAAACAAGGTCTAAACTGTGTCTAATGCAAAGCTAGACAGGCCTAATCCTAAACACGACTATAGGGATAATAAACAGAGAATAAACTAGGGCTAAACAAGGGTAGACTAGATCTAAACCAGAGCTAAACCAGGACTAAAGGAGGGCTAACCCAGAGCTAAACCAGGGCTAAACCAGAGCTAAACCAGGGCTAAACCAGAGCTAAACCAGGGCTAAACCAGGGCTAACCCAGAGCTAAACCAGAGCTAAACCAGGGCTAAACCAGGGCTAAACCAGGGCTAAACCAGGGCTAAACCAGAGCTAAACCAGGGCTAAACCAGGGCTAAACCAGAGCTAAACCAGGACTAAAGGAGGGCTAAACTAGGACTAAAGTGGGGCTAAACCAGGACTAAAGGAGGGCTAAACTGGAGCTAAACCAGAGCTAAACCAGGACTAAAGGAGGGCCAAACCAGGACTAAAGTGGGGCTAAACCAGAGCTAAACCAGGACTAAAGTGGGGCTAAACCAGGACTAAAGGTGGGCTAAACCAGGACTAAAGTGGGGCTAAACCAGAGCTAAACCAGGGCTAAAGGAGGGCTAAACCGGAGCTAAACCAGGGCTAAAGGAGGGCTAAACCGGAGCTAAACCAGGACTAAAGGAGGGCTAAACCAGGACTAAAGTGGGGCTAAACCAGAGCTAAACCAGGACTAAAGGAGGGCTAAACCAGGACTAAAGGAGGGCTAAACCAGAGCTAAAGGAGGGCTAAACCAGGACTAAAGTGGGGCTAAACCAGAGCTAAACCAGGACTAAAGTGGGGCTAAACCAGGACTAAAGGAGGGCTAAACCAGGACTAAAGTGGGGCTAAACCAGAGCTAAACCAGGACTAAAGGAGGGCTAAACCAGAGATAAATAAGGGCTAAATCTGTCTGAAATTTGTACTATTTCTGAACGAAACCAGGGCTTGTCTGAACTATGGCTAAACTAGGTCTAAACAGGGACTCAACTAAAGCTAACCCAGGTCTGAAACATGGCTACAAGGAATTCATAAATTAGATTTATACTGGGTATATAAACCTTGGCTAATCAAGTTTCCAGCCAGGACAAAAGCAGGAGCACCAGGTCTTCACTAGGTCTAAATCTGGACTACGACTAACAAGGTCAATCATTATATTTATTTGTGCACTCACTGTCCTCTGCATGTGTTCTCAGGGCTAATACAATTAGACACCCCTTGGTCTAAATCCTGTCTTTTATAAAACTTGACCTGTAGTTATTGTTCAAATCCCAAAGGTTACAACAACGTGTGATCTTTCTCTCACACATAATCCAGTTTATTTTCCCATCCTGGTCATGAAACTGAAACTGGAGCCTCCTTTTGTTTCGGAGAATGTGGAGAATGTAGGTTGACATGTAATACAGCGGGACAGGACGTGACCAGGTAACATCCTGAAGCCGGGAGGACGGTGGGTCAGTCAAAACATGTGAACATCAAACTGAATGAGACGTGGAGGTTAAGTAAGAAGTCTTTGAGGCAGGCGGGTTTTATGTTTGCCTGCTACCACATTCATCACAACTAGACAATTACAATTGAATATACTGTAGGCCTGACTTTGTTCGGATGTAATAAACAGCCAATCTTTGAATAATACTTGGTCAGTTAGTAAAAAAGTGCATTCCTTTTTCTGAGGGCCACATTTTCACCACTAGGCCATTGTCTCTAGATCATACTCCACCTAAGGCCCATAGTCGCTAAGATAGCTACTCAAAACCCCTAACAAAACAATTGTTGAAATACAATATTACTGGTATGTGTTGCATTGCATTGTCATCCACGTATCTTTTTCATTTTGACTGTTCAGAAACCAGGCCATTGTCTAGTGTGTAGCCCTCCTCAAGCCCATAGTTGCTGGAATAGTCTACAGCTACCCATGTGCCCCAAATTTAGCATCAACATTGTTTTTCACAGTTGGCCATTGTCCAGGCTATACATCCTCAGGCCCATAGTTGCTTTAGCCACCTGCAGCCCCCACGATTCATAAGTGAAAGACAATGAATGCAGAAGTACACATTTTTGACCGTATTTAATGCATAAAACTAGTCAGGCTCTTGATGCAGTGAATACCAGAATCAGCGTGTCTCATCACAGGACACCAGTTAATAATAATTAACGCTAATTACATCTCTCCACCTCACAGATGGCCCAGTTTTACAGAAATAACAGTCCTCCACAGTCAAACAGTGTCTCTGGGGCTTAATCTGATCAGAAATAATTCAATATTGTGACGGCTGCGGCATCAGAAACAGTGCCTGTGCTGTCTGTTATAAGCAATTATGTTCGTGTGGTGTTAATTGAATTGTAGTTAGCAATGACCTGAAAGCTTGTTTTGCTGGTGGCGTGGCAGGAGACACTTTCCAATTGACCTACATATCAAGTTGCAAAGTTTTCACACAAAGTTGTACTATCTCTCAAAGTATTTGGCTTTTCAAAGTACTAAGAATTAAGATTTCAAAGACAAAACACACTATATAGGGACAAAATGAACCAGCAAAACAGTACCGAATAATAGTAAACAAGGACTACATTTAACCCTTGGCACAATAGGACAGCACTAAACCAAAACATGTATCAGTACTGAAAAAAATGCAAATATTGGATTACTACCTCTGGAACGAACCTGCATACCAACAGCTGTACCTGGATCCCAGTTTGAAAAACACTGCCCTACGTATGTGACACCCAACTTGATGAATTCATATCAATCCTTAGTCGTGTGCAGCTTGTATTTGCAAATTTGCCCAATGTCCAGGCTGCATGCACTCGTGGGAGGAAGAAGTTAAAATAGATTCTCCACAGGCCGAGACAGACTTTACACAGCCATCTGACAAGTCCATGAGCCACCACCATCACCACCACCCACCTATCAACATCTCCTCACCCATCCTCACCCATCCTCTCTGCGCGGAGCTGAGGCATCCTGTGGACCGGGCCCTAAGCTTCATTCTCACCTCTGAAGGGAGTCGAGATACTGAGGTCCAAAAAACAGTCTCACATTGTTTGGACCTGGTTAAGTCCAGGTTTAGACTTGTAAGCTTGACTTACTCCTGGTTCTGGTTTAGTCCTCTTTTTGTAGATTAGATTTAGTCTTGATTTATTCCTGATATTGTTTAATTCTAGTTTGATCCTTGACCAAGTTTAGTCCTGGTTTAGATCCCTAAGCTTGGTTTAGTTTTAGATTAGTCTTAGACAATGTTTAGTCATGATTTATCTTGGTTTTGTCTTTTTGACTTCCCGACTTACTCCCGTTGGCTCAGTTTAGTCTTTTGCACATGGTCCTGATTTTGGCACATTTCAGGCCTGGTGTAAAGCCATATTAAACATTGGTTTAGTTCTGGTTTAAATCTATTAACCATGTTGTATATAATCAGTGTAGTACAAAATCAGCACTGTATCTTTTATCCTGGCCTGTAACACTCATTGTCACCTCTGAAGGGAGCTGACAGTGGTATGAACTACAGCACTCTGGGAACTTGCCCTTAGAGCCTCTTCTAACTCAAACAATCACGACATTTACATTGAAGAGAGATAAGGTACTCCTCTCTCTGCAGCAGCTGGGGAGAGTAAAAGTGCCCAGACAACCTGTTATTTGTGTGCATGTGAATCAGATAATACATACATCTAGGTTTGAAATCATAATTGTTGTAGCTACTAGCTCTGCAATAAAGCAATAGTCTTCAATCGGACATGGATTTACACTGTTGATGCTTTAGAGCCTTGAACGAAATGCAGTTTTTTAGCCAATATGATATCCTCTGCACAAAACAAAATATACCTGCTTAGGTGTAGGTAGGTGTAACATCCACAAACATGTTCTGAAAGGCTCTCTTTCAAGTAGGCATTGTTAAAATGTGCTGTGAGCTCACCCTTAGCTTCAAAATCAAGTCCATCTATTTAAAGGTACATTTGTAGTCATGATTTCCTTTTAGTGTTTTGATTTTGAAGTAATATGAACTAGTCATATATGAAAATATTTCTGCATAGCCAAACTTTCATCAAAATATTGCAAAAATGTAGATAGATGAAGCAATATTCAACATAGTCACTGATTATTGAATGTTTTTCAGTCCCAGTAGCTGCCTTTCTCTTTGCATGCAGCACTGATATGAAGCAGAGGATTAGATGACTCACGATGTAATGATGTATGCTTTGACACGATTTGCTATTTTTCATTTTGTATTAAGCTCTTGCACATGATTCACCTTTCTGATAGGAGTTTTGATAGCAAATGTTTGCTTGGGGATTAAAGTTGTGCAAGGATGAAAAATGCAACCTACAAAAAATGAATCCTGGCTCTGTTCATGAGGCACGCAAAGACCATATCTTTTATAGTTAGTTAGTTTTACTTTTCACACCAAGTCACCTCAGAAAATAGCCTGCCATTTTTATCAGTCGGGATGACCCAGAAATCAAGACCAGGTGACCAATTTGTGTAAACCATTAAACAAATCAGGTATGAACCAGGACTAAACCAGGACTAAATCTGATTGAACCCAAAACTAAACTAATTTGGATATAAACTTGTCTGGTACTAAATCAATTCTTAGACATGACCATACTACAATCAAATCGAGACTAAACCAGGTCTAAATTCAACCAAATCCAGACTTGAACTGCAAAGAGCACCACTAAAAAGATCCTGAGAGCCACCAATAATTCTGGTACCACAGTTTGAGAACCACACATCACCACTAAACAAATATTATATAAATCTTGACTTTACATTATTTTATCATATCGTCCAGCCTTGACTTGATGACTAAAATGCCCTTTTTAGGATCCAATTAAGCTCTATCTATGCTGTTCACCGCCTGCCTGCTCACCCACACACTATCTATATATGCATTGCACTGTAGCCCATATGGTTTCGTGTTACATAGAATCCTGTTCATAATCAAATCAGAGGAGACTGACAGACAAAGAAAAGGTGGTTTTCTGCCTTTTGCTGTAACACGATATCACTCCACTTAAGAGACCAATGGCAGCCCCCAATATAATCAAAAATGTATGGGTCGATTGGATAATAATGTTACTGTGTTATCTGGTGCGCCATACACCTAAATTACTGTATTATGTCAAAAAGTACTGCTCAAGTTGGATGAAAATTTCAGGGAAGGTCAGGAATGACAAAAGAACTTAATTACTTTGGTTAGGATTAGGTTAAGAACAGGTTCAGTCCTGGTTTAGTCCAGAAATGGTCCAATGAATCCTAGATATTCTATGAAGTAGTCTGCCTGCGCGGCTGTAACATGATATCTCTCTCATTTGAAGGACCAGACACTGCCCCCATTGGACCAATAGAAAATGCACTAGTCAATTGGATAATAATGTTGCTTTGTTTTCTGTTACGGCAATTTTAGACCTGGTTTAGACATGATTTGTAGACCTGGGTTACCCTAGGTTTAGAGTTGGTTTATGTCTAGATCTGGTTAAGTCTTGGTATAGTCCTGTTTATTATTTTGCAATTAGTGTTACTGACTCATTTAAGTTTAGCTCTACTTTTTAGCTCGTTTAGACCCAATATAAGAGGTAGTCTGTCTTCACTCTGATGTAACATGATCTTGCTCCATTTGAGGGACCAGCCACTGCCCCCATTGGAACAACATTATAGAAAATGTATGGGTCGATTGGATAATAATGTTACTGTGTTCTCAGCTGCTTCAAACACCTACTCTAAATGACTGTATTATGTTATTACAGAGGGACAAATTGCAGCTGTGGTGGCTGGTGGCCGTGATGTCTGGGCACAGAATAAATTTATCATGATCTGTGTAGGAAGCAGTTGTTCAGAACAGCATTTATTGTTCATGAATCATTTATAACAGATTGAAACAGACAGGCTCTACGTCTTGTTCTACAAATATTCAGGTGGGCTGCTGCTAAAAGGAGGTATCAGTGTCACAGAGTATCCTGGGGCAAAAAGCAGAGACAAAAAGATCCCAAAAAATACAGTCAGTGGTTATAAATGTAATGGACACATGTTGAGATGTCCAAATGAATGTGACAGTTCTCCCACACGTTTCTTCAGCCAGGACATTTTTATCTTTGGACACTGTGCTTCTCCTTTTGACAGTTAAACAGAGGCCAAAGCATATTTTGACATTTATTTTGAAAAATGTAGCAGAATTATTCAAATATAACAGAAAAATATTAAGTCTGTTTAAAAACTCTTGTATGGCAGACAAACTTTTCACACCATTTACCATTTTTAGGGACTACAATTAACCTAAATCAAACCTAAGTCAAAACCAGAACTAAACCAGGTCTCAGCTAGGCCTGTCACAATAAGTAACGGACGATATATTGCCTCAGAAAAATCTCGATATTCGATAATATTGAGTAGACTGTTTCATACACGCACACCTAGAGCATGATAAGCCCAGTTTATATCCTTGTCAATATCAGTATCCTTATAATTCTGTCAAATTTTTTAACCAGAAGAGCAATAAATAACACAATCAAAACATATAAAGTCATTGATCTACAGAACAGTAGTAATAAATTCTTTAAATTAATATAAAATTGGGCAAAATAAGGTTCCAAACAATAAGTCGATACATACAAATATTTTTCATTTTTATAGATCTTTTATCTTTTATATTTTATTATATATATTTAAACGATAAGTCAATATGGTCATTATTGTGACCGGCCAAGTCTCAACCAGATCATCAGGCCTAAACCAAGACTAAGCAAGTATTCACACATAAAATTGAAGCTTTAACCCAACATTAGGAAGAATCAAGAACGCGAAGGACGTACCACCAGTGGTCCCCGTACCACAGTTTGAGAACCACTGTTGTATGGCACATGCCGCTATGTTTTTAGTCTGAACTGCTGGTGGTTCAACCATGGTGTGAGATATAAAATGTTACGTTACTATTACAATATTATTATTTTTTTTGCTTACCAGTAACGCTCAGAGGGATATAGTCAAACCTAAAAGCCGCCCACTTGTGGCAATACCACCAGTGATTTACTTTGAGTTACAAATATTGTGTGAAACTGCACATAATAAAATATTTGATGCTTTAGCAAAGTAAATCTTTGTCTGTATCCTCATTTTTAATAGTGAGGTGAACTGTTGTTGTTGTGTGGGAGAAGAAGAGCGAGAAAGTATCTATGGTGAGTCGGGGGCGTCAGGCTGAGGGCTATTAAAGTCTGATGGTGGAAGGGGGAATATTTGTCCGGGGAAGGGGCAGGCTGGATGTTGGGGGTGGGTGGGGGTGCTGTAAGAAATGCCCTTGATTCTCACCCGGCAACCACCCACCACTAAAACACCACACTGCCTTTACAACAATGTCTTCTGTGCACTTAATACGTGACTCACTGCTTTTGTATGTCACTTTTCTCTAGTTTTCAGGCACCCACTCAACCACAACTTTAGATTGACAGTAAAAACGAAAAAAACACAGCTAATACATGCAAGAAAGAGCAATGAGGCTTTGAATGTGGGCAGAACTAACTATTTTCATCAATTGGTCAGTTCTTCCCATCATTTTATTCAACATCAGTGGTTGTAGGCTGCTCACATCTTTCTGTCTCTTCATGTTAATCCCGCTAATGTTAATCATTGATGGTGACCAGATGTCCCACTTTATGTTCAGCAATTTAAGCGCAAATCCAGCATCCCACAAATTGAGATCATGCCAGCACTCACATTTTATTTATCTACAGACCTTGATGAAATATGTCTCATGAACCTGTATAGTTAATGTCAGATTAGAAGTAACTGTAAGTGGGCAATTGAGTGAATATATTTATACTTTACTTTGCTGCATGGTTCACCATATTGTCCCATTTAAACCCACCTTCTGTCCCAAAGTTAGTCCATTATGGCCCCATGACTGAGTGCACCCCCGTCCTCACTAAGGCTGCTCTTTCTTTGTTACCTCATCTGTTGCTCTCTCTATTTAAGTTTAGACCTAGCCCCGTTTAGCACTAGTGCACTCCAAATGACTCTTATGTCATTTAGTCCTGGTTTAGATATTATTTAGACCTGATTTAGTCCTGGTTTAGAGCTGGGTTAGTCTGAATTTAGTGTTTGTTTTATTGCTAGGGTTAAACCGAATGTACCTGTAATATAGCCCTATTTTCATTAGTTCATCCTTAGTTTATTATTGTATTTTCTTCATTAATCAAAAGGTTATTACTGTATTTATTACTTTTTTTTAGCTCACATTTGTTTAAAAAGGTCCTTGGAAAGTGAAATTTCTTCTGCACCCCCGTTCTTCTTTCTGCTGCTCTTTCTTTGTTACCTCATCTGTTGCTTCTCCCGAACCCCCCTTGGCTGCTGTCGCCCCAATGACTCACACCTGCTTTGTTTTCAGAGTAACAAGAGGATTGATCAGTGCCACTCACTGGGCTGCTGTTGTCTGGGATTCATTGGGCTAATCTGCAAAAGGGGTGGAGGTAAAAAACAGGACTAAACTAGGAAAAAATGGGACTAAAGTAGAACTAAACTAACAAATCTAAACCATGAACCACATTTTAACCAAATCTAAATGATGAAACCAGGACTAAACCAGGACTAGGGGTTTAAACCAGAAAATGCATTACTAAATATCAGTTCTAAACCCGGACTAAACTAGGTCTAAAGTAAAACTAAATCATATTATTGTCACGGGGGGGTGTACTTAGGACCCAATTGCAACACACGCTACACAGAGTTCCAGTTCAAATCTTTATTTGAACAAACATAAAAAGTGTAACAAACAGGGGAACAGAAAATCTCTAC
>JAVQKC010201653.1:0-13154 GCA_036025475.1 Philypnodon macrostomus | reverse complement strand
CGACGTATGGGGCAGACATACGGGGCAGACGTACGGGGCAGACGTACGGGGCAGACGTATGGGGTCGTTTTCGCCGATATACACTTTGCTGTCGGGACGACAGCACAGGCCTTGTTGCTGAATGTGAATGTTTTTTGTGAAGAAACTGAATGGAGGCGTACCAAGGATATGGTTCTGGAGGGTTTTTTGGTCTGGTTAAAGGGGGTTTCCAATCACACGTTTTCAAAGTTTCTGTACTTTTTGGAAGCACTTTGCTGTATTTTTCCAAGGCTGTTTAACACCAATTTAAAGTGGTGAAAAGGGAAGTGATCTCTAAATGGTGCGTGTTAATATGATCGATGGTCGCCCAGTGCCATTACATGTCCACCTGACAGGACAGGCTGAGAGGAAATGGAAGATGTGTGGAGATTAGTAGGAGTGAAAAATGTGCTGTTATTAGCAATAGTGTTACCAATTAAAGTAGAAGACTGACGAGGATAGATTTGCCATATGATCTTCTGTCCGATATATCACAGGGCCTGTCGTTCACTGTTAACCCTCTATAACAGACCTGGGCAAAGTCCGGCCCTTGACCAGTCCATGTCTGGCCCACTGAAGGCTTGGTTAAACAATAATCATACATATCATAGAAATTGTTCGCAGCGGGTGCAGTGAGTAGATGCTCGCCCTTCAACCGGAGGGTAGGTGGTTCGAGTCCCCGCCCGTGCACACGCTGTCAGGCCCTCCCGTGGACACACCACCTGCGGGAGGTACCATGGTGCAATGTGGATTGGGTGGTGGTTGAAGGCGGGATTTCCCTGCTTAGACTGCTGCCTCCGCGACCCGGTTTCGGACAAGCGGAAGAAAATGGATGGATGGATCATAGGAATTGTACTGTGTATGACTCATTTTGAGGACATTTAAATGCACAGCCTTTGTGCCTCACATGTCACTGATGTCAATGTGAGGACAATAAACTAGACTTGCCTTCCCATACTGCATTTATTAACTGTATAGTGAACTCTAACATCATTTGTGTAGTAGTTTGGAAGCTCATCTTGATCTCATTTCTCGGTTATTGGCCCTTCACAACAGTCCCCGGTCCCAATGTGGCCCTCGGGAAAAAAAATAATTGCCCACATCTGCTTTATAATGTACATCATGTAAATCTAAAAGAAAATATTTTTTTCAATCAGAGACACATTCTATCAAATCTGAACTAGTAATAGTTGGTGAGCTGCAGTTTGGATCTCAGTTACTTTGTTACTGTTTTGTAACTGTAAAGTAAATTCAATTCTTATCTATATTAGCCTAGAGAACAGTAGGTCTCCTTGTATCTAATCCAATAACACACTAAACTAATGTAAAGCCATTTAAAACCATACACAGCGTCTGATGCAGCCCTAGGCATATGAAGATAAAGGATGCTCCACTACCTTTGCTAAACCTGAGGCAAAAAGTTCCCAACCAACAGTGCATAATCACATCTGTGGCCACTCGCATTTACATAGCTATCCATCTTTGATAGAAGGACTGCAGCTTTGTTTTGACCAGAAGCACTGGGAAAGCTTCTCTATCAGGCACAGCAGTTCTCTCTAAACACAACCAATTAGGATGACGGATGACTTTGTGCTTGTGCGTGGGTCCCGCGAGACACATGAACATACAACTCAAATAACAACACAAACAAAGAAAAACAAAGAACAGCATCGCACGCCAAAGTGGAATATTTTTCATCCTGGGAATTCCACTGCTTTGATTCCCTCCCATCGGCCGATCGTTCTTTATCACGCCTGACACCGTGTTCTATTTGAGGAGATTTGTAGCACGGGTTTTGATGCATAATGGATGGGGGCTGGAGATGGAGGAGCTCTCTGGAGGGCGGGCAGCAGTTGTTGATTGCTTCTTATTGAGCACAGGCGCCCTTGGGATGGGCACTGTGTCCTGACTAATGCGATGACCTACATGAGCTGCAAACACTATATCAGCACTTACACCCTCTTATGTTATATGCTCAGAAATGGACCATTATTACCCTTAATTTAACATTCTGCAGGGGACACTCATAGTCCCTTTTGAAGAACTGAGTGTGTAAACAGTGAATCCACACGTGCTTGTATCAAAATACTAGATACTACCTCAATAAATAACATGTCTTGGTTTAGTTGAGTATAAAGTGTATTCAGTCATGTTAGTCAGAATGGTAAGTTAATGGTTTGCCTGTTTCCCCCCAAAAACAAAACCCTTGACTACATAATAAGACTGGGCTCTATATTTTTTACATTTACAGAGACAGGGCCGATGCTTTGGAAGAGTGGTTCTAGCTTTCTATTAAATATATATACACCCTTCCTCATTCCATTACTTTTGATACATTCATTTTCTCTTCTATTTCTGTTGGACCTGCTGTGGCCCACACAAATACATGTGAGCTCTGGCCCTGCTAAAAAAGGAAGTTATGTTCAGCGATGACAAGAATTGATTTTCAATTTCCTCCACAATGACTGCATCATTTCCAGTGACTCAAGCAATTTGGCGTGCATTAGTGCGGCTGCCGGGGGCTGTAGATCAGGGTGACAGCTGTCTTCACCTGCGGCCCCACTTTCAGAGATCAGAGCCGAGCAGCATGAAAAAACGCTTTACTGCCTTTCACTCATGTAGCCTCATTTAATATGGACTATTGCTTTGCACAAATATAGCACATGTTATTTACTTTAGGGTTCAGACTGTATCTTGCAAATACATATGTTTGATGCACATGCCATAAACCACCGCACTAAAAAACAGGGAAAACTATATACTAAATAGATGGTAAATCTCTGCAAAAACACTAAGTAAGACTAAGAATTATACGCACACCATTGTGACTGGATCACTGACTCCAATCTTGCCGTAATAGACCGTAGATCCAGACATTGTTCTGTATAGTTTGATAACGTTTAAGTCAGAGGCTCCAGAGGCGATTACAGAAGAGATTACATCCTGTGGTGCAACACTTTGGCATTTACCAAGTGATAAACTGCAGATCAATATCAGTTATCCAATGCCAGCAAAAATATAACTTTTTTTTTAGAAGAGGAATTCAGGAGATGCAATCTGTAACGGTCTCTAGAAAGTACAAGATATTAAACCTTGAAGTACTTGTGTTATTACAGTATCAAAAGTAATGAAGTAGTGAATACAATCTTTCATTTCAGGCATACATTTTTACACACACGAAAGCTATTTTGATTGAACAGAGGAACCACCAGAATTGCCAAACTTAACTCAATATTTAACATCCACATTATTCCAATCAGAAATGTCACACTTTTATTTGTCCCCAATCTAAAGCCCAAATGGTTCCCCTTGTTTTTATGCCTACTACATGTCACCACCAGCATGTAGCCTTTTTCAGCCTGCCGCCTTGTTGTGGGTTCTTCAACTCAGCAAAATGACCACTCTGTTCCATAAGTGCTAGTGATTGGGCAGTGGTTGATTCGGATGATTTCTCTAAGAGTACTTGTGATTGTTGTGTGTACAGGCATTTTAGAAGATTGTGGCAATTGCGGCGGTTTTCTGGGATGTACCACCCATCACCAATCAGCCCCCAGTTGTTAGCTCTGCCAGTCACATTCACTTGAGCAAATGTCAAACTGTTGCACCACAGGATGCAATCTCTCAGTATGTTACACATTTCTGTTGAGCCACGGATGTCCACTATACAAACAGATTCAAATGTATATAAATAAGATTGACCCTTTTTTCCTGAACACAACAAATCATCCAACGTCAGGTCATACCAAAAAAAAAACCCTAACTATTTGGCCATTATTCAGTTGGCAGTTGCGTTTATATGTCTGTCTATAAGGTGAGACTGGCTCCTATTAACTGCAGTTAGTGAACAAGGCTTTATCAAAGACTGCACAGAGCTAAGTGGGAGGCCATTTGTCAGCTATAATGCATTGCTCACAGTTTTAATCAAAGAACACCAACACTTTGTCCTTTCTGATAAATGGTGAAGTCTGTGGCCGGGGGCGACCGAATTAGGTCTCACAGAAGGTGGTGGACTGGTTATGCACTTAGTCGCTCATTTGCATGGTTTGCCAATTGATTAGTTTGTCAGCTGAGAGCAGGATAACAAAATCATTGGATTTTGATTACATTTTCATGAATGTTTGCTGTGGTTCTGGAATAATGTTGGATTTGCAAATGCTTTAAAGATATTTTTCGTTGGCAGCACAGTGAAGCAGCACAATGACACGACACTAAACAAGCTGGTGATTGTTTCTATAAAAAGCTTTTGTATAAGCGTTTACTTAGTTGGATACACCTAGAAGCTTAAGCACAAAGCATAAGATAAGAGTCCCATATATCTCACAAAGACAAGAAATATCATTAACCCAGTCCCAGGATAGAGCTACATTCATTACCACAGTCTTAACAGTCTTTTTGTGCTCCTAAGAATCTCCTTCTGTCTTTTACTTACATAAGATTAAAGGCAAAGAGGTGTAATTTGTTGAGTGAGCAAAGAAAAGCGATGAGGTGTGTGGTTTTGAAAGCGACTTGCAAAAGCATTTCATTAAATTTCCCTCAGCTGCGGCTCTCTCCACCCAGACATGTAATAATCCGGATAGCTGCACATCTCTCTAATGCTGTTGACTAATGAGTTGGCTAATTTGAAGCTTGTGGTGAATCAATGAGGGAACCAGTGTTGAATGAATAAGATGAGCTGTTAAAAATGTCTGGGTGCTTTGTGGTAGCACAGCATGTGATAAAACAGTGAAGGGTGAGGAGGGAAAAATCAATAGTGAATTCATGGCTGTGATCACAGGAATGTATTAGTGTTGTTGAACACATTCCACTTAAGGAGCTCCTCGCACACACAAAATGAGTCATCCTTTAACACGTCTTTTAGTAGAGGCCATTAAACCCTGCCACTCTCATCTTGTCCAATGCTTGTGTCACTGGCTCTGATTCATAGATGAGGGTTTCTGAGAACTCATGACAAAGCACCAAAGGCTCTTGTCAATTTTAGACGTAATATCTTTGTCCCTTTACACACACATATACAGTGTTTATTATAGCACATTGAAGTTACAGGATTTATTTGAACAAAGGCTTCAGGATTAGTCTCTTACAACAACATTTACAGTGAAGTAATGTTGGTCTAATTGGATCTTAAAAGACTGTTGTGAGTGGGAGCTCTTCATTGCCACAGGGTGGTGATGTTTCATATTACATATTAGCACACTGGGTTATATAGTCTTTGTATGAAGATGTGACAATTAAGCATTGATCATTGCCTGCTCAGTAGACTACTATTAATCTTTAAGCATTGATTCTCCAATGGCGATGTTTTACAGACTCTTTTTATCTAGCTGTTAGTATGACAGGCTACATTTAAGTACCTTATTAAAATCAGGACTATTTTTATTCAATTCAAACTTCAGTGGCTGCCTGCTCATGTTTCTACAAATGGTGAAGTACAATTATTTAGAGACGATGTAATAAGCCTTTTGGCACATGCCACAAGTTTACTGAAATAATATCCTGTTATCTGTTGTTGATTTGATCAGTGTCTACAGTTTGTGGTCACACAGGACATGAGACTCCTGAAGACAGCAGCTATGGTTTACTTGTTTTGAGAACGCAAAGCTGTTACCAAAATGCACCTTGTGTGGTTGCACTCATTCAAGCAAACTCTGTTTCTGTGACATAATGCTGCCTAGTGCATACTTTAGGAACAGAACATTACATTCTCTCTCTGTGTTTTGTTGTGAAGCCTGTCTGAGCTACATAAAGAAGTTGGAGGGAAAGCCATTTACTTAGACTAGACTAGTGCACAAGCTTTCTCTTTATATACTTTCTATAGTGCAACATCTCTTATCGAGTGTGCCAGAATAATCATTATTCAAAAAGCCAGATAATGATGATTTCTTTCTTTCACAAATGATTCCTGTTACAAAATGTAATTAGACAATTCATCGTTTTTCCTCGTGAAGTGGTTATAGACCATAAAACACAGAAAATATTTGGGAGCTTTCAATGGTGCTGCTCAGCTCAGTGCCTTTGGCGCCATCATCCCGATTCTCGAGCCTCATCATGTCCCTCGTGGGGCTTGATTGCTTTTTATGACTAATAATGCTCAGGGCATATGAAAGAAAGATGTGTGTTGACGTGTGACAGCTGTGATCCACTCAGGAGCTCCTCATCTTGAGCTTGTGCCAGTGGAGCCCATAGAAGCAGTTGATTTTCTGAGCAGTGCTGGGGGACTCAGTCAAATTCATTAATTCCAGCGTTTTGCCAGTCAAAGCAATTTTTTTCCCCCGGAACATAAACAAACACAATCATGTGCAAATGAGTCTAAATGAGATGTGACAGTTCTATTGGGCTTAATTTATTAGCAGTGATTACACGGGGCCTGCTCTCCACTGGCAGCCAGCGGAGGCGCCTGAGCGTAAATAAAAGAAATCAGCAGCTTTATGAAAAGTGGATATTATTAATAGTGATGGCTGAAGCTGCTGCCATGATGAGATCCATTCAGGCGCTTTATGAAAGGAATTCAATATTTCTAGCTTCACTCAATCCCGTAGTAGAAAAAAAAAAGCTTTCAAGCCCCGGTCTAGGCTTTATCGACACAGCGGGGGTTAAACGGACACAATTAATTTTTAATGCAATATTTTGGTTTTCCACATCAGATCACACAGTGTGCAGTCAACTTGATGGACAATTCTTTTAATGATTGCAATGTGAAGATGGATTGTGCAAAAACAATTGATGTGGCGCTGATTCTGGCTCGCGGCATCGTGGGTTTTACAAAACAGAACCGTAAAACGTTAGAGCAATAGAAGTTTAGAAATATACAGTCCTATGCAAATGCTTCTGGCAGGTTTGATCATGCTGGTTGGTAAATAGCTTTCAAAAATATGCATATCTATTTTTTTGTATTTTTTTTTTTTACAGTTTACAGAATGAGTCCAGTCATGTGACCACAATTTGTCTTCAAAAGTCTACATCCATTTTTAAGGACTGATTCTTCTCACCATTTCATCTGTTGGCTGCCAGAAAGATCTTTGTCTCTTCATGCTGATTCCAAACAGACTCATAGATGGGGATATGTGAGATGTGAAGACAACTAATGGTGACTAATTAGCTGCATTTCTTGCCTAAAACACTTGAACAGTAACAGTCCTGTATATTAACGTCGAGTAGAGAGAAGAATAATAGAGACACTAATGCAACAGGACTTGTGCCCATACAATACATTTAGCATATAATTCCCCTCATTAAGCATTTTAATTTGCAGTCAACTTGCGCAGCCGCCTCTTTATAATTTCACTAATTTGTGCCAGTCTTTGTCCTGAGGCTAAGAATGCCTTTGCCTATAATCTAATGGCGTTCACTTGGGGTTTGTGTGAGAGACAGGAGCTGAGGTCTGAGGCATTGATTTCACACTATGATTACACTGTGTTGACAGCTCCCCGTTAATCATCTGAGGGGCCGTCCCGACCTGATATCATAGAACATTACCACAGAGAGTTTTCACCTACCACCGTCCAAACCCGACTCACCCGGACGTCCCACACACTCTTATATTGACCAGCGAGGCGTCTGGGACCAGTTTAATCAAGCTGAAAGTGTCCAGCTGCCTCTCCGCGGACTTGGCCTGATTTCTCCACGGGCCGCCACCGCATCACAGAGGTCAAAGGTCATTGTATCTGCAGGGGCCGGCTTGTCATGTGGACAAAGCGGTTACACTTTGGAAATGGTTGGCAGTAGAAACTCACTTATTTGAACTCGCATACACATTGTTACACCAGGGCTGAACAACACATGCAATATCTTATTATAGTATACACTTAAAGCTGTAGAAATTGAGTTTGTGGGGGCTGCCTCACCACTCAGAAACTTGACTGGTATTGGTCTAAGTGGTAACCAACTCTGAATTATGGTTGCTGTAGAAACCAAGGGAGAGACAAAAGAAAAAATATCATTATGACAGATAATATACACACAGATAGTGAATTTACATGAACTAGACCAGCACTATACACTATACACTCATCCTCCATCACAGCATTGACTCCATCTCACAATGGTAAAGATAAAGTGGTCAGTTCTTAAACTTAATTGATACATTGAGCCGCTGGTAAATTTGATATATCACGCTGCCTTACCTGCTGTATAATCATAGGATCGGTGCACTTTTGACAAACGGTTGGATTTTGCAGATTATTCTCATTTTCTATTGTAAATGGCGATAAGGGGAATATGTGGAGATGGTTGTGGAGCCTTAATGAAGCGTGTGAAGATGCTGTGTAATTGCTGGAGCCTTGGTGTTATTGTAAACAGCTCCTGCGTGTGCTGCTCTGTAAATACATCTGTTCACACTGCGCACATTCACGAGGTTTGGGGATAATTGTAGAGCTTTACAAGTGTTTAGATTACAGCAAATCTCATCATTAGTCGAGGCGCCTGCATGCTATGTGCACACTGTAGTCGTACACATCTTAAAAAATATTTGGGTTTGAGGTTTAATCAATGAATTCTTTATTAGAAAGGTATCGTCTGGAGAGGAATACAAAGCTGTCAACTGAGGATGTTTAGCAGGTGATTGAGCTCGACTACTGTTGGCTGGTTAGTCCACATAGCTTGTCAACAATGAACATAGTGGCAATTGAGGAAGTAAAGAATACTGCGATGGCCTTCTGTTTAAGGTGTCATGACTTGTTTTTGTACTGAGGATGGAGATTGGATTGAGGCGCAGACTAGTTCAGCATTTACCCCTGAACTAGTCTGCCCTGATGGCATCTGAAGAAAAAAAAAAAGGCTATCGCTACATGAGGATTCACCCAGAGGCAAAGGCGGGATTTGGAAGTCTCTGTTATGCTGGAGGGTCAAGGGTTACGGTTAGGGTCGAAGGTTGGGCTTAGGGGGGGCGGCTATTCAATTATTTGTTTTCATAGAATGCTAATATTCAATAGTGGTGTAAATGACATATTGCTTGTGTGTAGCCAATAAAGTACAGTTGTTTTTCCAAGAGCTCCACATTTGGCCAGTCGTCCTCATTGTGTCAGTCCAGCCCACTAATTGAATGTCATTCCTCCTCCGCTTCCATCAGTGATGAATCTGAACTGATTTGGAGATAATTTGCACAAAGTTCCCTTGAATCACTGGAGACAAACATTTTCTCTCTCATTAAAGACCACATTAAAGATGAGCCCCTCTCGTGGCCACTGTCACTCGATCTAATCTGATTTGCTGGAAGTGCACATTGAACAATTTGCCGTTGTGATCCGGGGAGACTCTTTCCTCTGCAGTAAGTGAGCCTAAAGAGACCTCTTTGATCTTGTCTCATTTGCCTCAATACTCCAGACTGAATTGAAATCACAAAGCTCACTATTTTAAGAACAAAGCTGCTGCCATCCCGCTGAATGAGAGAATAGAGGAGCTTTCACTTGTATTTCTCCCATCGGCCTGTCTGAATGAAGTCTGCGACACAGGAGGGCGGGCCGTGCTTATTAATCAATCCGCCGTTTCAGTATAGCGTAGAAATATGTAGGCCTTTGGACATGCTGAATATGATAGGATGGTAAGCATTAGAGGAGAATGGATTGTACTTGTAAAGTAAATGGGGAAATAACTTCAAATGTATTAAAATTGATTGTGGTAATTACAGCTCTTTAGCAGACGATTACAAGGCCTTAATGGTGTCAAGAGCATCCACCCAAGGCTGTGAGTGGAAGTGGATGAATTACAATAACCCTTTTTGTGTATATATAAATACCTAAAGGTCTGGAGTTAGGGCCAAAGCTGAGAGATTAACTTTCTTCTGATTCTAATGGTTTTATTTTGCTGTGCCTAGAAATTCTTACTTCGCGTATACTCTGTGTTTAATTAGCGCTTAGCATATTGCGCATACCATTATCTCTGAATTTCTTATGTAGTTGGCAGAGAAGAGTATATAGTCCCAAGTCAAGTTTGCCATTTGTGAGATAGGGATAGTAATTCCTGCCACAAGGGGCCAGTAATGTGGGTAGAGCATTTACCCCTGAACTAGTCCGCAGACCTTTTTAGTTACAATTTAGCTTTTGTTGGTTTTATTCTGTGCTTAAGTATGAAATAAATATTTGATGTTGTATACATTTAATAACCCTAGATTGTTCTTGTAGTTAAATAATTGATACTTAAATATGTACTTTTCAAAATGTTTTCCGTTCTTGTTAGACACATTTTTTGATGCTATAAAAAGACAAAAACATGGCATGACAAAGGTCGTTGGGATCTGGGTCTGTCAAAACACTATCCATTTATGTTGTCTGCAGGTAAAGATTGTCCTCAGACCAGAGCAGACAGTGACAGACTCTTGGCACTGCTCAGGCTTTTATTTTGCTGACTGACAGCAAATTTACCGGCAGAGTGTGGCTCATCGTAAACAAGGAGTCCACATGTCATAGGTGGGAGAGATGGGGATTTAAAGCTGACAGGGGATCTGCGCTGAAAGCCATGTAAAGCCGCAGTCATAAAAGGGCAAGGCTCTCTCGACCAGGTGTCAGACGAGGAAGATGCATGTAATGGCTGTGTGCCTCTGACAGATAGACAAAGAGCCTCTCACATGGGGGCAGTGTTGCACCACCTGTCACACATGGCTTCTCCAACATTTATCTTTTCCTCCCCCTTCTACTGCAGAGGCATGCAGTGACAGCCATGTTCCACAGTGGGTCTCCTGGAGTCTACTGTTCAACTGTACAAACCAAATAAACTGCAACCTGAGCATGCACAATGATGGTAAGTATAGCATTTGCATCATTAACATTAATTTTTTCAAGATTTGCAACTAATAAGAAAAATGACAGACCTTAATGTGGCACTAAGATATAGTGTCCATTTGAACTGAGGATCTTCTGGTTCAGATGTACCCTATACATTGACCCACAAAGTCATGATATCTCATGGTAAAATGTGGGGGATAACCAAAAAAGAATCAAAATGTTCCTTTATCGTCCCCTAATGGTTGGAGAGTTACCATCTCACTGGTGTTAGAAATCCAAACCAACACATAACCAATAAAGTAAAAGCACAGCCCGTTTGACTGGGGATAGAATTTTGGGTCTATTCATGGGTTCACTCTGAGGTCACTTAAGGACATGCAGTGTGTGAGTGAGGTTTGTTGATTTAGTTTATGCTAAGTTTAGCCAGTATTGAATTGTGGCTTCACATAGTTTATAAAACAGGGCTCTGTGCACTTCCTCTGACCGTCTCTTCTTACCTTCCAGCCAGTCTGACTTCCTTTCATCCTTCATTGTGAAGTTAGTGACTGCTGAGATCGAGGCCAGATTGTCTGTATTTCCCTCTGTCTGAAGCTGCAGTGTCCTCCTTGAGCGCCGTTCCACAGGTGGTTGACGGTATATCAAAGCAGGCTACTTTCTTTAGTTTGACAATCCCTGTTGATTTGTGAGCCAGCGGCGGGGTGCTGTTCCCCAGGCAGTCTGATTCCTCGTGTATACTCTGAGAGGCTGGGCTGGCAGCGGTCGTATGAGGACGACTGCAGTGCACCGCCTCTGGGTGTGGGCCGTGCTGTCTTTTATTAAACATGACCCTGGTGCAGTGTGGAGGCAGACAGCATGTACATTTATTTAGCTGTCAGCGCTGGAGGGAGGAGATGTCTGCAAATTGATTTTAAAGGCTGTGCATCTGGATCCTAATGAGAAATTAAAGGCTTGCAAAATGAGCTCAGCAGGAAATGTGTCCACTTAAATAACAATATGTGATGTACACAACTTGAGTTCTGTCTGTGCTGTAGCAGCCTGTACGCCGTCGTTCTGCTCTGTATTTTGGATTATAGAAAGCAGATGTGAGGCTGATTACACGCCTAAGCCGTATTTCACCTGCAACTAATTCAAGTCCATTTTTCTGGGTTGTATGTTTTCCACCTGCTGACCACCATATCCCCTTTTCTTATCAGCCCATCTGTAACAGCCTCACTCGGGTTGTTAAATCTCCAGGATTGATGGGGGGATTTAAAGATAGACTGACTCGGAGGAATCCAAGACCATGGCAATAGGTTAAAATGAGGACTTGATTTTAAAGGCACAAAAGAAGTGGTGAAACTGATAACTCTATAACCTTCTGTCCCGTTTGTGGGCTTCCTGACACCAGGTCTTAATTTTCCTCCACAAGATCCCAACATTCCTGTGGTTAAAAAGTCCCTGCTGGATCCTATTTCCTCCCAGCCTCTTGGAGCATGGATATAGGCTGAAACACATGGAGTTTGTTACATGTTCAAAAAGAGGTCTGCTTCCTGTAGGGCCTTCCTGGTTCTCATGGGGACAAAAACCATCAACAGCAGCATGTATGTAGACTGGTGAAGCGTTATTCGAATAGCTGCACTGACCAATGTGCACTGTATTAGTATGTATCAAGTGTCACACATGATCCCACCAGACTTAATTTACACTAATTGTCCTGAAACCCTCTCCTTTTAGTGCTCTGGTGGTCCATGGGCGACTTTTATTACATTGGTCACTTGCTTGGGTCACTTAACAGCCCACTTAATCCTCTTCAATTAAACTATTAGTGTGTCATGAAAATGAACAGAACTTTCAGTCCTTCAGGACGAGTGCTCCATCTGTCCCATAAAACGCATGCTATATAATAACCAAAAAAGGGAAGATTGTCTGTGGCCCACAAAGCATTTATTGTCCATTTTAACTACAAAATCTTCACAAAACCGAAAAACAGGTGGTGTTGGATATGTTGAGGGTTTTATCTATAGAGATGCATATACTGTAAACTGCCCCATACGTCTGCCACAAATGCTATGGCACCAGCAGGCACCTTAATCAGACATTGTGTGATTTCTAAGGGTTTTTATATTGTTAACGAGCAATTAAGAGGCCCTGCCCCCAAACCATGGCAAACATGGGAAGGGTCTATGTGACGTTTTGGATGTTTTTTTTTACAAATTTTGTAAATTTCCCTAAAACTTTATTTCAATCTATAGGGGGCGCTATAGAGGTAAATGGCATCATATTGGTCAGATGTTTTTAGGGCTGGGTAGTAATTAGGTGTCTCAGGTTTGAGCCTAATCGGGCAAAGTATGTGCACGTTAGAGGCTGTCAAATATACCTGACCTCCCAAATTCAATTCAAAAAGGCCGACTACCTGCTTGTTGTAGGGTGGGGTCATAATAA
>JAVQKC010201652.1:0-18671 GCA_036025475.1 Philypnodon macrostomus | reverse complement strand
GAGTTAGACCTGGTTTAGTGCTGGTTCTACGGTAGTCGTGAGTTAGACCTGGTTTAGTGCTGGTTCTTTGGTAGTCCTGAGTTAGACCTGGTTCAGTCAGTCCTGGGCTAGTCCTAATTTCACTTTGGGTTTTTTCCTGGTTTAGATCTGGCTTAGACCTGGTTGAGTCTTAGTAAAGTCCAGCTTTGGTTTAGACCTGGGTAAGTCCTATGTTGTCCTTATTTAGTGATGTATGAATCCTGCTGACCTCATACTGAGTCATTTTGAAATGTTTTACAATTTTAATGAAACTTTAGATTCTTTGCTTCTTGTCATTGTCCCTCATTTGTAACTATAGGCCAAGCTTCATTCAGTGTCTGTTTCTGTACAGGCGGTTTTTAAAGGCAGCACGCAAATACTGTATAATATTGAACAGTTCTTAAATTCTGTATTGTATGTATTAATGTGTTAATTGTGGTTAATGATGGAGAGGCTTCATAGAAAGAGATGTATGTAAACAATAAACAAGGTCATTGCAAACAATAAACAAAGTTAATAGACAATCAATAAACACACAAACACAAGGACTGTCCCAGGACGTCCCCTGTCCTCAGACCCTCCATCACGGTCAGTCCAAAAAAGACTGATGGATGAGGTCCATCAGTCCAGCACTGAATATTCTGTGATTTCCGCCAAAAGTCAAAATGTGTGTGATATTTGTGACCGTTATATTTATTTTTAGTTCATGTTGTTTGTTGTGCTGGGCCTTTGAAAAGACTCTTCCAAGGTTGCCGTTAGTAACCAGGTTAAAAAAAGGGAAAAAGAAATTCATCAAAACCACCTCAAAGCCTCCGGTTGCGCCTTGTACGCCAAATGCAATCCTCCCAAGACAAAGAATTAACACAATAAAATATGTAAATAGGTTTATGCAACCTGAGCTCCCAATATTAGAAATTAGAAAATTAAAGAAGTGCTAATTGAAAATGCAAAAAGGGAGTTAACACTGAAAAATCGATCTTCATTTTCAGACCATATTCTTATATTCAGTAAAGCAGCAAAAACATCCAATTTTTATACGGGATTCTACACTAGTATTGTATTGGCCGAGACCGGTCTACTTTTTCACTGTCTCGTCTCGGATACAGTTTTACTCGTTATTGGTCTTGAACATCAGTTTACTGAACTTTGACATTGTTTGAGGCATATTTTTCAAATTATTTGCTCATCACAAAACATTAGTGAAATTGTACCATTATGTTTAATTTAGCTTTAATCTGTGTGTTTCAATATGACTTGATCTTGGACCCTAAAAGTCTCGGACAGATCTCGGACTCGGGCCACTGTGGTCTCGGACTGGACTTAGATAGTCCGGTCTTGTCTACAACACTATACTACTCAACGTAAACATTTTATTTGAGCTCTTCTTCTATGGCATAGTTTTATTAAATTGGATGCCCTTCCTTAGCCAACCCTATCCTTTTAACCAGGATTTAACCAGGAATAGCACAAGATGTACTTTTGCTTTTGAGGGAATCCATGTGTTTACTCATTACTGAAGACCTTCTGTTAACATCTGCATCTGGACGGCTACGGTAAGTCACCAGGGCCAACCAGGACTAAACCAGGTTGAAAACATTTCAGAGAACCATGAATGCTGCTGGTCTCTTTGTTGGAGGAAGAATTATTGATCAGATAGAAATCCCAGGGCGCTCTATTATTTATGCGCTTGTCCCATTGTTTTCATTGGTAACCTTGGCAACTGGACCAGTCTATCGCCCGGTCTCCTCTGTGTCTGCACTGCTTGAGTACGGCTCCAATCGATTTATGCAAAAAATTTAAGCAATGGCGTTTTCTAATATGAGAAGCACTGCAGATAATCATAAACCAGGACTAAACAAGTACTCAATCAAGACTGCTGTAATTATTCAGGACTAAACCAGATTGTACTAAACCAGGTGTAAATCTGGAATAAATCTGACATATCCAAAAACAGCAGAAAACAGGCGTATCTGATTCATGTTTATACAGATTCTCTGGTGGAGGTGTGAACGTAAACACCTGAACATCTTGTGGCTTTCTGGAGCGTTGCTGATCATATCCAAAGCACAAGGCAGCATTTATATACGTGTATCTGATGGTTTATATATGATTGTATGAGGCATAAACACATCGTAGTTTGCAATCGCCCTTCACCCGAGCTTGTAGATGAAAGCCGTATCATGAGCCGGTTCTCTCCTTATTCATGAAAATGCATCTAAATAAGGCCTAAGACAGATCTACAGGACTAAACTAAATCAGGACTAAACCAGATGTATAGGACTAACTGGTTTAGACCCAAACTAAACCAGACTTTAACCATCGTAAACTAGATCTACCAGACTAATTCAGAATTAATGTAACGCAGAACTAAGACAGATCTAAGGGACTAAGCAAGGACTACCTCATGACTAAACCAGCTCTTTAGGACTAAACCAGCTTTATAGGATTAAACCAATACTAAACCAGGAATAAATCAGGTGTAAACCAAAACTAAATCGGGTCTAAACCAGGACTAAATCTGGTCTAAACCATGACTACTGTAGCTCAGGATTAAAACAGGACTCAACAAAGCCAAACTATGTCTACAAGACAGAGGAACATGGACTACACCAGGATCTAACCGGGTCCAAACTAGAGCTAAACCAGGTCTAAACTAGAGCTAAATGAGGTCTAAGCCAGAGCTAAACCAGGTCTAAACCAGAGCTAAACCAGAGCTAAACCAGGTCTAAACCTAAACCAGAGCTAAACCAAGACTAAATCAGGACTGCTGCAGATCATAACTCGGGACCAAAACTACACTTCCAAGAACTTCCAACTCAGGACTAACCAAAGACTAAACCAGGTCAAAACAACTTACTTTTGCGAAAGACAAATAAAGCACTAGAGATGCCCCAAGTTTTTCAGTCGTGATGCAGATACTAATGTCTTTGTGGATCGGTCAATACCAACACCCACCAATCCCAAAGCAAAGAAAATGGGAATTTGTAAAAATCAACTGGAACAGCCCTTGATGTCGTAAACCCGGGGCACCCCGAGATGAAGAATCCAACATGGCAGCACCCTGTTTTACAAGAAAATTTAAAATATAACTTGTATAATATTAAATTATCTTTTTATTTGATATGAGCCATTCACTGTCAACCCGATATATGTTAGCATGCTGCTGTGGTCTATTCCAACATCTGCAGTTACAAAATATGCTAAAATGCCTGCTTTTGCTACATGAAGCTGTTAACGTTATAGATTTGTTTATTTACACTCAGCATTTCTGTCACTCCGAGCTCCGAGGACAACTGGAACACAGCATGAACCAGGACTAAATCAGTACAAAACCAGATCTAACAAAGGACTGACCCTTTAGGTTAGTCCTTTATTAGATCTGGTAAACCATACTGGTCCTTATCAACTCCTATTCAAAATGATTATTGCCGTGCTGATGTTTCGTAATGACATGACTACATCGATGTCGGATGTGTGTCTGTTGACCATGGCCCTGACAGATTATCAATATGAATATGAAATCATAACTATATTATATCAGTCTGAGAGGAGCCAGCTGTCACCACCAGGGCTAGTCTGTCCGCTCTCCTCTGATGTTTATAATTAGGAGGATATTGTTTACAGGTAAACGACTGTCTCTCTTCAAATAGACTTCAGGTCAATTTAAACCCATGCAATTGATCAACAGGATGGTACCCAGAATTAGATCCTTAAAGGTCCTATAATTGTGCTTTTATTGTGTACATTTCACAGTCTATTTTGAATACTTTATTTTGGTTAACATTTTACATTTTGCAACATCAAACACAATAATTAAGCTCAATGACAAACGTTCTGATTAAACACATGTCTCTACAAGGAAGGAACAAACCATTTGTGCCGGTTAACAGTGGGTTTCCAAAAAAAACTCTACCTAGCCTTGACACCCCCACAGCCTGAACACACATGTCTTCTTCAATCAGATATGTTTTTGAATGGTGGTGATTTCAGTTTAGATTTAGTCATGCATGTTTTGTCATGAATCCGGTTTGACCACAGCTCCACACACCAGTTGAATACTAAATGTGTTGTTTATTTCAGAATAGTAAATATTTGGGGGATATGGCGATAAAGGTTATGACGATGTATCTGCTAATGGACAGATAGTTATATCGGGATAGTGCATTGATTTATGCTCTGCCAGTTCATATTAACAAAAAAAAGACAATAATTAGTATTAGTATTATGTTGAACATTGAATATGATTTACACTGAATTTGTAGGGGTTTTATGAAGACACTGATAGCAGTATTATAAGGCAAAAACAAATCCAAAGTTAGCTAAAATTGTGATCAAATGGAAATCTTAATAAAATGATGATATTATATTTCTTACATATTGCCCAATCTTAGTCATAGTAAATATATATTTTTTATTCTTTTTTATATTTTTGACACCCCTAACAACACTGTAAAAAACGCCTTTCCCTAGATTTTTTTTTTCTGAATACTTGCAGCCACTATCTGGCCTATCTGTTGTTTCTCTCAATGTGCCACATTAGATCATTATTAGGCTACTCATGGAACATTTTTGATGTCCTTTAGTTGGAATTTACAGTTTTGTTCTTTTTAGTCTCACAAAGCTAAGAAAGATGATTTAGTGACTGCTGGGCACTGACTGAAACAGAATGGAGTAGCTCCTAGCTGACTAAACCAGGACATGTTCGGGTCTTTACTCCGGGACTCACCTGTGCAGTCGCGGCCTTTGCCTCTACACTCTCCGCTTTGGGGGGAGTAGGACGCACAGGCCTGGGGCACGTACAGCAGCAGCCACAGTACGCACACCGACCCCCGGTACCGGAGGCCCGCGCACGGACTGCTCATGGAACCCGTCCGCCTCATGGTGGCGTCGAAACGAACTGAGCTCCAGATAGCCACAGTGGACAGCCGGTGGACTAAACCGGGAATAGAGCCTCCCTCCCGGCGTGGACAGATGCCGTGGTCCGTTGAGGTGGATAGAGGTGTTTTGGAAGATAGTCCGCTTATGATGCTTCGTTTACGGCCAGGTTCATCCAGAGGAGACGTGACAAAATGATGCGACTGAAGGGCAGCATCCTCACGATACGAGCATCCTCAACGATCCAATTCGCGCGTGCTCTTGTATGTAAATGAGGGTCACACACGCCGCTCTCTGCCCTCGCCTATTGCCAGGTTGGGTTTGCGGTGGAGAGTCTGTGGTGTGTCGCGGCTGTGTGGAGACGCGCTGGCGGTGGCGCAGACGTGGTGCGTATACGAGCTCCGCAAAACATAACAAAGACACACACACACACACGCACACACACTGGCAAAGGGAAGGAGGGAGAGAGAGAGAGAGAGAGAGAGACTGGAGGGGAGGGGTCACGTGACGCGCGGCGCAACTTGGGGATGCGACGCCACGGCACACGCACACCGTCTCACAAAATGCATCCGTTTTCAAACATGCCTCTGGGACTGAACGGGACACTGGTCTAAGCACTGTTTCTTCCCTCCCTCGTCTCCTTCATTGCAACATTACATCTTACAGAACTCCCTAATAAATCATGTATGGTTGCAGATGTGTGTTCTTTGTATTGTGCCACAATTTAGTCTTGGTTTAGCCACGATGAAATTGTGCTTTAGTCCTGCTTTAATTCCGATTGAACCCTATAAGTGTCGTGGTGAACAGGTTGAGTCTCTGTGGGGCAGTTGGACTCGCTCCGTTTCACGTCGTTGCCTTTACATTTCCCCGGAGTTCTACCACTCCCCCGGGCCCCCTCTCCACCATCAACACCACCATTCAGACTCCACAGCCTCCTCCATCTGATCTGACGGGCCATAACCATAACACGGATTTATGTCTGTCACGCATGTACAAAGATGAAAATGAGGCTATACTCCAGCGTGCCCACAATATCACAAACAGAAAAATATATAAGAGTCACACATTGACGTTGACTGCAAAAATCCATTCACAATCACGTTTGGATTATTTCAGATATAGGCTATAGGTTATTGTCATAGTCTGCAGTCTGTCTCCCCCTCTAGTCTGTGTGCCTGTCTTCACCTGTTTAGGCGTGGCTACTCTGAGCTGCAGCTAACCCTAACCCTCACCTGGATCACATCTACAATCATCAGCAGTATAAGGGGGCCAGTTTCACAACCTCTCCTCTCCAGGTTGTTTGCTCAATTACCACCGTTAGTAACAGCAGTTGGTGGTGCACTTATATGTGGCTTTTTGTTGCTGAACTCTTTCTTTGTGTCTCCAGATTCTGCCAGCCAGCCTGCCCACCTGGTTCATCCATCTGTCTGTCTCCCCTTACCCGGTTCGTCCGTCTGTCTGTCTCCTTACCCGGTTCGTCCGTCTGTCTCCTTACCCGGTTCGTCCGTCTGTCTGTCTCCTTACCCGGTTCGTCCGTCTGTCTGTCCCCTTACCCGGTTCGTCCATCTGTCTGTCCCCTTACCCGGTTCATCCATCTGTCTGTCCCCTTACCCGGTTCATCCATCTGTCTGTCTCCTTACCCGGTTTGTCTGTCTGTCCATCTCCTTACCCGGTTTGTCCGTCTGTCTCTCTCCTTACCCGGTTCGTCTGTCTCTCTCCTTACCCGGTTCGTCTGTGTGTCTCTCTCCCCTTACCCGGTTCGTCCGTCTGTCTGTCCCCCTCTCCAGTCCAACTCCACTCAGCTGTACTACTGAAATAAACGTATTTCTGCGTACCAGTTCTGTGTCTGCTTTTGGAGCTTAAAAAAAACCTGTGATAATATTCAGTGTCAATCTGCCTTCTGTCCCTTTTATGCTTGGACAGAACTGCAAAAAGATGAGCTGTTCTGTCTAGGCTAAGGCCACACTAAAGACTGTAGGAAGAAATAAAAAAATTCAAACCAAAAAGGCACTCAATTGGTTTATGATAGAATGTCTATGCTGTTTTCTGTTGTACAAACTCTTCAACACACTCTACAAAAAGTCCCATTAATGTTGTCTACCACATCAACAATATCATCAAGGACCATAACAAATATAAAAAATAATCAGGGCTTGCCATCTCTTTTTTTCACTGGCCACTGTGGCTAATCCTTTTAAAGTTACTAGTCAATTAGTGTTTTCATCAGCCACAAATTAATCATTTTAATTGTCATATTAATACATTAGGCTTTTATAGTATTTTGTTGACTCCTAAACCCAGTGTGTTGTGGAAAGTAGGGCTCTGGAGTTCGCTCAGACCCCAGACTGGTTGAGAACTTCACAAATCCATGTTTTTTCGTCTAATCCTGGGTTTTAAAGTTGGTCTGATTTGAGTACTCTGTCGCCGGGCAGATTACACCTCGGCCATATGTCCCCTTTGGAAAACGCTGAGTCGGCAGCAGACGCCCCACTTACGGAACTATCACAGGTGGGCAACAGAGTCCAGGAACAGAATACAGACAGCCCCGGTCTGATTGTGTCGGACGATCCTGCTTAGACCCCATCTGTCCCACTTATATGACTTTTTGGTATAGTAGTTGAAGTTTGGTGTCTTATTTATCTTAGTTTAGGCCCAAACAACACCAGAACTAAACCAGAGACAGAACAGCATCCACTACCCCGATCACTGCTTGGTCATTAAAATAACTAGCACTATGTGGCTTGATGAATCCAGCATTTACCCCTGAACTGTACATGCATTCACGTTCACGTCTGGGCAATAAATCTTAACTAAACTATTGAGGGCGAGTTTTATTGAGATGATGTTTACTAGACCTTTGTCTACTCAAAGTATCTAACTTCAGTAACACCCGGGCAGTGCCAGAGCTTAATTTGAGGTAGAACAAGAGGCAACATAATCCCTCACCTTCCATATTGGGACCTGGATAATGGATTCCCCGACCTGTTCCCAGAAGGCCTGAAGTTCCAGGATGCAATGGTCATATGTTGTGTTGTGTACAGCTATATAGCAGAAGGTTATATGTTGTGTGCTATGTAAATGTACAGCCCTTCAGGAAGGGAGGCGACTGGTGAGTTAACTTTATAAAAGAAAGTCGGGTTTGTGGTGAGGTATAGAATAATTCTGAGCATACAATAAAAAAAACTATTGTGGTCTGGTCCATTCAAACATAAAAATCAAGAGTTTTGCCTCCAGCCAAAAGTCACTAATGTGCATTAAATAAACATATAATGTGAGGTACATTCACTAATGTTCCCTAACCAGGCTCTGACATCACCTACATGTGGCAGAGTGGTTGTCATTTATCAAAAACATCTTAATTTGCAATATTTTGTGGCTAATTCTGATTTATCCATTGAAAATACATTACGGTTTCTGTTTACAAACTTTGAAAGGGTCTATTGAGCTGAAGGTTATATGTTGTGTAAAAGTTTGGGAAGGGTGTTGTTAGCTTTAGTTACAAATATAAGTGTTATTTCTATTATATATATTAACCTATATTACTATACTATATTAACCAGAATGTATAAAATTACATATAGATAATTAACACACACACAAATCCGATCTAACTAATTAAAATCAAGGGGAGTCAACATTCAGATAAACAGGCCATCCCTAAACCCACTTTGTGCTCCATTACTTCTGACTTGACACATTAAGCACTGGCCATGACCACCCAAGTTGTGCTAAACTCTTGATTGAATGGCCCTAGTTCATTTTAACTCTCTGACACAGTGAAAGGTATCAAGAATTGTACTCAAGCAACATTTCTGCTTCAGTGGGAGCAATTTAAATATTTTTCTGATTATAATCAACTGGACAAACATGACATGTTGTTCTTCTAAGTTCAGCCCAGTTCAGCCTGTTTTAACCCAACCCGGTTAGGCAGTTCAGTCTGGTTTGGAAGTATTCTGTCCAGTTTGATCTGGTTCTGTCCTGGCAAAAACAACTAATTTGATGTATCTCCAAACTCACATTCCTCAAATTCTCTGTCTTCTTGTCTTCACACAATACCTAATTTCAGTCTTCAAGAGGGCAAAGGATTATCATCAAAATCAGAATCGAAAATAATATATATTTAATCTATGACGGACTGAAAAAACAAAGCCTTTGAGAAATATTTAAGCTTTAGTGGGGTTTGTTGAGTTGTTGTTCTGATTAAAACCACAGCACCTGGACAACCATGACATTGTTTTATGTGGGACCCAAACTAGACCAGGCCCTGACCTCACTGCACAGGTGAGGTGTACCGCCATTGTTCAACATTTCTTCTCTGGGGATGTGCTGCTGGTGCAATCTGGAGGGAACTGTTCATCTAGTTCAGCCTAGTCTGCCCCAGTCCCACCAGTCTCAGTCTATCCCAGACCTATAGTCTCAGCCATGGATGTATTTAGATCACTGGAGATCAGGAGAATGAATAGACAAATCATCTTCCTCATTTGTTCCGTGTTATGTCAGGTAACTTTTTTCATGTGCAGTATATGATTAGCACATGTTTTATAGTATAGGATTTTAGTACAGTTGTATATCTTCAGGTACTTCTGTGAGGTTGTCTAAATTGGCTGAACCTTTTAAACATGGATAAAGCCAGTCAGTAGCTAAATACAGTAGCCCATGCAATATGCAATAAAATCAAACTGGACAAATTGGCTAGTGTTTTAAAAGTGTCCCTAGCCATAAGTAAAATCCACCAGCATTTGGCTACTGCTAATGTCAAGCCCTAGTTGTGCTCCCTAGCAGGACCACCACAGCCCCCAAACCTAAACCATGTTAGAATCATGTGGTCAGCTCTGACTAATGGGCAGTACCTTATCTTACATGGTCTCAGTCCTGTTCCAATCCCACTAAACCACTAAACTGATCTTTTTCAGTTAATGTTTTAATTGAGGCAGAGCAGTGCTAATGCTAAGGCTAATGCTATTATCCTGATAATATCATTAATGGGTTTACTCTGTGCTTTTGTAGATATGTTGTGGGCTTGTGAGTTCAGACAGGTCAGACTTGTGTTGTTCAGTTTACATATCTACATATTGCAACCTTATAGACCCTGAATGATAACCACACTAATATTATTCCAAAGATATTCATTTGGTGTTCCATTAACCAAATCAGGAAGTGGGCCCACAGGACATAAATCAAGACGAAGGGGCATATTTATTGTCCCACACTGGGGATCAGACTACAAATGGTACCAAAACCTGTATAAATCAGCTGGCCAGCATGACAACTTCTGAGGAAGACTACAGTAGGAGTCGAAACATGTCAAGGTGAAAAGTTGGATGATTAAACAGGATTATTGCCCGTATGGGGCCCCTCTACCTCCCAGGCTCCCACTGGCTGCACTCCCTAATGCTACGCCCCTGGTCCTGACCGGACACTTAAAGATGCACACAGATTTACATGCTCAATGCTCACAACTACATATTTGAAGACTTCTGAAGAGTTGACAGTCTTCAAAGTAAATCAAGTTCAATGAACTTGTGGTTGATGGATCCTACTGTGTTGAGAAGATCAAGGGGGTGATCCTCCGAGCTCACTCACATAAGCCTGGATTTAAAACTGAATCAGATTTACTGAAGCTCTCGTCAGTGGCTCATTTACTACCTCATTTTAAGAACATTTATATTATTAAAATCCACTCAGTTACATTTACGTATATATATAACATAAATTGTACTTCTAAGGTTACACATTCAGTGCACCATACATTTTTGTATCTAGTTGATACTCATATATTGAGAAAAGATTGATTACTTTGATGGTAATGTTCAATGCAAGGGGTGTGCAATAAGAATCAAAACAATCAGAAACGTAATATAGTAAATTGGAGGTTGTATTACAAAATCCATTAATCTTACAGAATATAAGACATTTCTTTGTATTCCAGACCTATCTCACACGAGCTCCACATGGGCAGCACAGTATTGAAGAAGTCAGCATCTCATTTCTTCTGATACATCACCGGTGAAGGTCAAATGCAACATATGGGACACCTGACTTGGACTAATGATGTAGAGAATTGTGCAGTTTCAGATTCTGCTCCCATTGTATCAATAAGTGCCGTCTTAGTTTGGTCTTTAACACATTATGACGGTCTCAGAGCTCTTTCTACAAATCTATATTATGGTGCTTTACTTCAAACAACATCAAGACGTAACCCAGAAGGGGCATTAAAGCATCATCATGCAGGCTAATTACTGCCCCAGAGTGGACACTGGGAAAACTACAGCAACATCAGACACTTCAAATCACATTGACACGAAAAACCTTCAACCTGATCTACTTTACTTAAGTAGAACAGTCCAACTCAATGGTGTGTATTCAACTCACATGGACTAGTTCACATTGATTGATCATATTTGATTTTATTTTTGCAATAAGCTAATGGAAAAAATAAAGCATCTCGAAATAGTCCATGTGAGTTGAATCCACATCATTGATTTGATCTACTTAAGTAAATTGAGACAATGAAAGATTTTCATGTGAATGATCACTGCATAATTTGTAAGTAGAGCACCGTCAGTGTATACAGCTTTTCACCTTCAGGTTTAGCTAGTCAGTCTTGTTAGTTAGACTTTATTGACCCACTTTAGCCGTGTGTATTTACTGTGGGCTGGACACAGGATTGCTTCTGAATACATTGTTGTTTGTTTGTCCTAGATCAGTGAACACAGTGGTCCTCAAATAGTTACTAAAACAAGCACTGGACTGTAACAACAGGCTCAGGTTTCTGCATTTACAGATAATCTTGCTTTATAAAAGAATGGGGTCACACCTCACACTCATTACTCACTTATTAACATTTTTGGTCAATAGATCAAGAGTAAATGTTCTTAATTGGAATTCAGTGTGAAAATTGCGTGCACTGATGTGGTGTTATTCACGTTATCTCAAATTCTGTATATGATCTATATATCAGACCTGCTCTTTTTGGCACCAACTGGGACCATATACTCCTACAATGGAATGGAGTCTGTTCATATAGGGATGGTCCATGTGTCTGAATACAGGCTAACACAAGATCTAACACAACATCTGTACAATAATAATAATAATTTACCCTAGACATATTTAAACATTAGAAACAATGGATGTGATGCCATTCCATTCTGTGGTGTGGTGCAGTGATATTTGTGCTTCAGAGAGGATCCAGCAGAGCAGAGAGATCAACGCCCCACACACAAACACTGCACCGACTGAGGGCCTCTGTCAAAACCACTCCAGTCTACTGCTCTAACTCAGTGGTTCTTAAAACGCATTTCCAAAGTACCACTTAGGAGTAACCCACATATAAATTAAGTGTTAAACATCTCCTAACTAGAGATAAACATAAACCATCAATACACTTAACCAGTTCTAAACCAGGTCTACATATTTTCACTAAACTCGGACACAGCAGGACAAAATCAGGTCCAACTATACGCCAGAGAGACCCCATGTCAGGTAGCCTTACACCAGTGGTACCCGTATCACAGTTTGAGAACCAATGATTTAACTAAATGTAAAAAGAAGACTAAAACTAAACCCAAACTACTGATCTATTACCAAAGCATGTGTTAAATCCTAACATGTGACTTTTTATGGGCTAGTCACAAAACAAAACTGCCTCTGGCCTTTGAGGCTTTCAGGATCCCAGCTGCCCTCTGTAAACTGGAGTTTCTCTAGTTAACTTGGTTACAGCAGGGTTCATCTCGTCCTGTCAATAAGGGACATGCTGAACCCAGACAGAGACAGAATAACAGAAATGGTTAATACTAATTGATAATTAAGCTTTATTACTTGTTTCTGGGCTATATAGTTTAAATACCATAGACCAAGACGTTTAGAGCTCAATAAAATCGAATTTAGTCAATACTAAATTTCGTCAATACTAAATAAACTCATAAATAGGGCGTGGGGACGACCAGTGGGCTTGTAGTATAACCTAATTTCCTTAATCCTAGTGAAGCAGCCTATCCTTAAAGGTGCGAGTCCTATTAATATTCAACACGTTTCATTGAGATGCTTATTGTGTGCAATCCCTCCAGTTTTCTCCTAGAGCCTGAGCTTGTCACATTTCCGACAGTCCGTGAACGCCCCTTGAAGCTCACTAAAACAAACCGGGGCTGATTCACCGCATTACACACACGGAAGAGGGTGAGGCGAGGCCGGGTGGACCGACGAGGGGATAAACCGCGACTGAAACGAACGTAAGTGTGTAAAAGTGATCAAATGGCGGGTTTATGTGTGCTTTGTGTCCGCTCGGAGCAGCAGTGTGTCCGCTCCGCGTGCTTCCCGGGCTTCCTCTGGCTGTGTGCACACGGCACTGCACACGGCACTGCATTCGGACCGCCGTAGAGCCGAGCGCACAAAGCAACGTGTGACTGTTTACCTTCGCGATGCAAACAGCTGCGTGTGAGCTAGAGCGACTGGTGCTGGGTTAGCTTGTTATTTGGAGGTTTTAAACTGACTTTAGGTACAATAGCGAGGTGACCGGGGTCTGGCAGCGCGGGGCCGGGCCTGGGCCTCACACAGTCGGATTGTGCCATCTGTCAGCGCCCGCAGCCTGACAGTGCTAAATGCTAACGGCTAAGCTCATCCAGGCGATGTCATATAGTTCATCCTTGGGAAAAGCAGCCAAAAAACTAGGATAATATGTACAATAGATGTTGAGAGCCTAGTAAAACAGGACTAATGGAAGTTTTCCCACCGAACTAAACCAGGACTAGTCTGGGACTCTAAATTTAGTGTTGTCTACCAGGGCCTCTTTGAGTTCCACTTGAGCACGCATATATTTGCGTCACTGGAGTCTCCAGGATGGACACATGGAACATTGTCAGATATAAACATGTCTGGGTCTAACCGTGTGTCCAATAAAAGTTGAAACGATGCACATTTCTACGCATGACATATGGACAGATACTATATAATGAGACTACTTTTTAAGTCAGCCATACGGTCGATTACATTAGAAAACCAGCTCTGGATATAATTTTACTATAAACTGCATCTTTCTCCCCAAACTAATCTCTATAGTTTTAAAAGTAAAAGAATTGCACAAGGATGTTGAAAATAGGAACTCAGTCATTGTATTTGAGTTACTGCACTTGAATGATGAGAACATAAACCACACACTTAGGTAATAGTTTGTGGTGATTGTTCATGTGATTTCTTTTAAACAAACACTGTTAATGTCATGAATATGCTCATACTCAGAAGTCTAACATATATAATAGACCGTAGGAGTTTTTTATGAAACAGAAATTACTTGTAGTCTTAAATTAGCTGGTGGGTGAAGCTGGACTGGTCTGGTACAGATTAACCCCCGTGCTGCTGATCTCGTTAAATGTGTTAACATATAACTGTCTCTGTTTTTAAATAACATTATGACTCATCTGCTTTGGCCGGTGGGGTTATAATGTCTTTGTGTCTAGATTAAATACTGTCCCAATACAATAGACATGCTGCATTTGCCAAAAAGTTTTGTTATTAGATTTCAGTTTTACTAAACATTACATTTCTATTTAAATTCTGAGTTTGCCCACAGGCTTCACAATGGGCACTTTTCTTGGTCTAAAGTTTTTTGCTTATTGCCTACATTAAGCTTATGTGAAATCGGTGGAAAGAGCCATCAGCACACTAGATATATGTCTGACTCTTCTGTACCCAGGGGGACTCATTTTCAACCCTGGAGCTGCTTCAGCCGGGTTGTTTAAGAAGTGCTGATGGAAACTACTACAGAAACTTTAGACAGGACGTGTAGACGACTGAATTCTGTAGTTTTTGTGAAACTACAGCAAATATATTGTGAGAGAAACACGGTTTAAGACGGAGGGAGTGGTGTGTGTGTCTGGTCGCATAGCATGTCAATTCTACAATGGACCTACATTTGTATGAGGCCATTTTTCATCAAATAAAGTTTTCAAGATTGGGTTTTTAAAAATTGTCCCTACAGGTCATAGTTTCTTGACATTTACGTGTTTCTCCACACTCATGTCTGCTATATATCTTCAGTACGTACACACCTGTGAAGATATAGAGACAGGCTGGCCCACAAGAATCCCTGCTCTGCTCAGTCCAGCACCATGTTGCAGTGTAGCCCATGTGTGAAAAAAGGCTTTTGATATTCAGACACAATCGGATAAATGGGGGAAACGGCCCCTGAAGCAACCACAAATGCACTGCAAAACTTAGCGGCCCAACAACTTGACCGGCCCATCAGGAAATATCCCAACACTCCTGATTAGCCACGCCCGATTGGCCCTGTTTGCACCCCTGTAGACCTGCTCTGAATGCGTGTTGTTGTGCAGGAGATGGGGGCTCGATGTTGGATCTTGGTCCTGCTGGTGGTGTGTACTCCCGGGGAAACGTCAAGCGGACCGGACTGCAGCCCTGTGGTGCGTTCTCTGTCATCTGTGATCGACAGACAACAGGCAGAGCAGAGCCAGAGACTTCACCTGGAGGCACTCTTCAACAGGTGCACACTTAATTGTCAATTATATTTGATGTCTTATAGGGAAAACAGTGGTATATTATACTCTTTCAAATTTCTTATTGAATTTGAACTAGGTGAAGCTAAAACTATTTACAGACATGGACAGTTTTTAATCTTAAATGCAAAATGTATGCATGTATGTTTTTGTGTCCAATAAAAGTTAAAACCATGCACATTTATACACACAAGTTGAGGCTGCTTTTTGAATGTCAACCATACAGTTTAGTTTATTAGAAAACCAAGAAGCACTGGACGTAATTTTGCAATAAACTGAATCTTTCTCCCCAAACTTAACACGGTTAAGACCATGCAATGTGCATAAAAATCTCCTAAGTTTTAAAAGAAAAAGAATTACACAAGGATGTTGAAAATAAAAACTCAATCATTGTATTTCAGTTGCTCCAATCGAAAGACGACTATTATCATTAATTATTAAAAATAAAATAAACTTGACTTTGAAAAGACGCATATAGGTCATACACCATAAACCCCACAACATAAACCTGTTTAGAATGTAGGTTGCTCTACTGCCTTATTAAATCAGTGAAGAGTCTCGGTTATGTTTCTGTTATTACTAAACAGCTATAGTGTTCAACAGTTCACAGAAACACATTTGTTTACTATTTTATGTATACCGTGTATTTTTAGCTGTGTTTTTGCTGCAGATATGGGGAGAATGGCTCTATTTCAATGGCTGGACTCAAACGCCTCCTGCAGAGCCTGGGTCTGGACAGGATCAGGACTGTAACTGTTCAGCACCATGAGAAACCGGGCCACCACCATCACGGGCACCACAACCACCATCACCACGGTGACCAAGACAACCTTCATCACGGTGACAAAGATCACCATCATCATGGCGACCACGATGATAGTCACGATGACCACAGTCATCAGCACAGGGATCATCAAAACGACAAGAAACAGCACCAGCAACAAGATGGAGACTTAGGCCACCATGACAATGACAACCATGGGGCCCACAATCATGACGACCACAACCATGGTGACCATGACCATGACGACCACAACCATGGTGACCATGACGACCACAACCATAACAACCATGGCGACCATCAGCACAACAATAACAACAATGAAGCTCAGGACCCAAATCCCAGGAAGACAGTAAACAGTGGAGGTAGCAAAGTTGAGGAAGTAGCAAGTCATGATGAGTTTGAGAAGAACAAGGTCCCTGAAAGCACCACAACCACAGCCTCGGGAGCACGGAGGGTCAGACGAGAAGAACCCACCAGCACCCTCAAACTGGTGACCCACACACAGGCTGCACTCCACAATGACATCCACGAGCATGATCATGATCATGATCATGATCATGATCATGAGCACGGTGGGGATGAGGGCGAGCACGGTGGGGATGAGGGCGAGCATGAGGTCAGGAGTGTGGATCATGCAGAGGTATGTACTAATTGTCTACATGTCACAGAATGGTTAATGTTTGGTTATTGCTTGACCAATGATATGCAGATATTAGGAGAATTGACAACCAAAAACCTCTAATGAATGTGAAAAATGAATGGATGCTTGTCACTGTATGACTCCAGGGTATACCACACCTATTGCCTATAGTTGCTGGGATGGCCGCCAGACTTCACCAATAAAATTTCAAAGGGGGGGAATGTTCCCTGAACTCTGGCTTTAAACCACACCAATGCAGTAAAATGCAGTAAAATGCAGTAAAATGCAGTAAAAGCAGCAGTGTGTAGGTGCTCGCACTGCAACCAGAGGGTCGTCCAGTCCCTGCTTGCTGTTGTTGTGTCTCTGGGCAAGACACTTAACCCACATTGCCTATGAATTATTGTGGTTGTGTGATTGGCCTTTGGTGGTGGTTGGAGGTGCAAAATGGCAGCCACGCTTAGGCTGCCCCAGGGCAGCTATGGCTACACAAGTAGCTTACCACCAGTGTATGGAGTAAATTAATAATGTAATAGTAAGGCATATTTGAGTGTCCTATAAAAGAAAGCGCTATATTGCTAAGTCCATTATTATTATTATTATTATTATTGTTTCAATTCAGCTCAGTGATAATTTTACATGATTAATTATATACTGCAAGTACATCTGAATTAACATAATTCTTGTTTATTCCCATGGAAAATTTCCAACTTTGAAAATTTCCGGTGTTTTGCAACCCTATTCCCCAAAGCCTAATAGAGACATGTAGAAGAAGAACAATGAATGATTTTGACGAAGATTGCAAATGTTGGTGTTAGGACTGCGTGATTAAAAATGTAACTATTTAGTTGCAATGTTTGTGAGTCAAGTCAAGATTCAGTTCAAAGCACATTTTAAACCTGTCTGGAAGCATTAATACTTTAAAGAAGACTAAGATTTTAACTGTTAAACTACCACTAGAATTGTCGTGGTCAATTTATTCAATACATTTCTTTGTTGGTGTGTTCCCTACAGTGCATGAACGCGTCAGCCCTCCTCTCGACTCATGGTTTGGCCCAAGATGGAGGGGTGACACTGGGAGACTTTGGCCTGCTGTGTCCCGCTCTGCTGAACCAACTGGACCAAGGCGCGTGTGTGCGGCACAAAGAGAGGCCAGGGGCCGCAACAGGTATCGGGCAGCATGTGAAAGTGTTAGTCAGGAGCACATTGATCAAATTAAATAATACATTGATCATCTTTTTGACAGATTATAAACACCACAGGCATCACCATGGAAACCACAATCTCACAGAGCATCCTACTGCTGGAGACAACAAAAACCTCGTCATAGGTAAGTTTGGCCAGTGGTGGATTTAGTTGTTTGGGATCTCAAGGTGAAACATGGACAGGGGGCCCTCTGTATTTGGCACTTTTTATGTCCTACCTGAAAATTCTCTTGATGTCAGTCCACAGCAACCAGACAGCTTAACCAGACAGAGAAAATGGAAAAACTGATGAGGTGCATTGGCTTTGTAATGCTATTTTGCCAAAATAACTTTAATAACTAGTCCTGTGCTGTCATCGCCGACAGCAAGGTGTATATCGCCCCATACGTCTGTCACAACTGGTACCAACAGGAAGAGGCCCTGCCCCTAAACCATGACAAACATGGGAAGGGTCTATTTGACTTTTTTGATTTGTCTGGATGTTTGTGAAGGATGTTTTTTGACAAATGATGTACATTTTCTTAAAACTACATTCTTCTTTCAGTCTATAGGGGGCGCTATAGAGGTAACTGCCATCATATTAGTCAGATGTGTTCAGGGCTGGGGGGAATTAGGTATTTCAGGTTTGAGCCTAATCGGGC
>JAVQKC010201649.1:0-11761 GCA_036025475.1 Philypnodon macrostomus | reverse complement strand
CATGTTTTAGAAGGGTTTTCACTTTGACCAGGCATTATCCACGACGACCTAAAGCCTGACAACATCACGTTGGTGGACCAAAAGGCTGGTTTTCAGGTCAAACTCTTAGACTTTGGAGGAGCTCACCTGGCCAGATGTGTGAGGACAGGAGATATCACGTGTGATACAGCTTGGTATTGGCATGAATGAGTGCTTTATCCTGACACCTGTTAGTTTGTGGAATATTTTAGGTAGCAAGTGAACATTGTTGATGCTGGAAGTTTGAGTTTGACATTTGTCAGGATGTACTGTACCTGCCTCAGTTTATAAGTAATAATAATAAAAAAGTAACAATTCAAAAAGAAGTCAGCTGACTGTACAACTGTAAAAACAAAACAAACAAAAAAACATTACAATCAAATAATTGGGTGTGTTCTCGATGGCGTACAGTAGAGGGAGTTAATGATCTACATATTTACTATAATCATTTATATGAGAATATAATAATTACATTTTTATCACTTTTATAAAGTAATACTATTTTGAACTATTTTTATATATATAATTGCAGTACGGTTTTATTTCAGACAACAAGTATCTCTTCTGTATAGCCTATTTGAGGAATCTAAAGTTTTTGATTTTGTATTATTATTTTTGTCGAAGATTTATAAATAGGGGAAAGATGGCTTCTATATTACATCTGCTGATGAGATCTGTGGTGTATATGTACAGCAGAAGCCTAATAGGCCCACAAATAAATCAAATAAACAAATGTCTAATGTTACAGTTATTAACTTTGGCCTACATATAGACCATTTAAAATGTTTGTTGTATTGGAATGTTGAAAATTTCAGAATGGTGCTGACATGAGGCAAAAGCGAGTTAACTTTACAAAAATATATGGTTTGTGGTGAGGGATAGAATAATTTTGAGCATATAATGAAAAATATTGCGGTCATCAACATTTCTGTAAATACTTGTCCAGTAAATCTAATGTTTGTGGTTTGTGCCTCCATTTCAGAATTTAGAACATTCTGTTAACAAATTTTAAGGGGTTTATTCGATATTGTAAAATAAATAAATCAATAAGTAAATAATAACTCATACAACATACGTGAGAAAAAGAATCCGTCCCTGGGTGGGCTCGAACCACCAACCTTTCGGTTAACAGCCGAACGCGCTAACCGATTGCGCCACAGAGACAGTGAGAATTTGTGGGGCGGGAGCAGCACTCATAGGGTGCTGGAGCAATCAATCAAAGAAAAATTGTGCAATTGTTCCCTGATAAGACAAACGACAGGGAATACGATTAAGCTACAGTGCAATTTAAATATTTTTTCGCTATATTGTTTAGACGTTTCGAGGGTAGTTTCTAATAGTGTTTCAGTCTTGGTCAAGTGAGTGACTAACATAGGAATAGCGTATGAGGTAAATAAATATATATGTTTTATTTTAAGGTATAAAATATGAAAAGATTTTATAAGCACATAGGCCATATGTCGACTACAAAAAAAAAACATCTCTAAACATAGTCTATAAAATAAAATATAGGCTGATTGAGAGAGGGTGTTGAGGGAACGTCTCTCTTGTTCTCAAACTATAATTAAAGTTCATCAGGGCATTAATTAATTGTAATTAATCGTAGAAGTACCAAACTCAATCCAGTTCAGCGTCTAGAGGCATTCCTTATTGGCCTCTGTAATTTGTTTATGTACATTAAATATACAACTGCACAGATCATGGTGCCAAAATTAATGTGATTTCGTTTATGTTCAGCAGGAAATACCAAACTCAATCCAGTTCAGTGTCTTCATGATACGTACATGTGTGCAAAAGTAGAAAAAGATCCGGCAAAGTCTTTTTGAGTTATTGCGTTCACAGTATTGGGCAGTAATTAATTAATATTAATCGTAGAAGTACCAAAATCAATACAGTTCAGCATCTTTGATATGTACCGGTGTGCTAAAGTTGAAGCTGATTCGGCAATTCACACATAGGATCTGCGGACCAATGTGATTAATTGAATATTGTTGTTTCGCCTATATAATTATTACTAACTTAACCTGTGGCCTACATTCACAGTAAAATATACCTTTACCCATTGCGAAACTTAAAGAATGTACTTACATTGATTTTGTTTTCATTTAACAGTGTATTTCTTCCATAGTTGTTCAGATTTTACATCTATTATGCGTTCTCAATTTGTGGGCCATGGTCCAGCTTGATCACCATTTAGCTCTGGTTTATTCAGACTTGGTTTGTATCAGAGAAAGGTAATCTATATATTCAAAGATTACCTATTCAATACCTATACAATTCAATGATGATCAAATGTTTATTTTTAAAACAATATTTTATTGAATTTTCAATACAAGACAAACAGTTATATGATACTGTAGTCATGTCATTATGATCCAAAACCTGAAAATATGAACAAAGCAGACACGGCTCTCTTAATCACAGGGGTGGAAACTTTATCAATAATTAATATTTAAACAAATATTAATCTATGCACACTGCACACTTTGTATAAAGCCCAAACTTACCTAAAAATACCTACTGAAAATATATTAAATTGTTCAGTGGTCTTCTTTTTTCCTGTGAGGAGCTCATCTCAGCAACTATGGGCCTTCCACTATGGGTTCTGTATATTTTGGACATTGTACAGTTAGTCGCAGAGCTGACACTGATTGGTTTCAGCGTTCCTGTTTGTGGAAGGATTTGGTGGGTCACCCCCCTCTCTAACCCAGGAAACCACTCATCGCCCTGTCCAATAACAGAAGCCAGCTGACTGGCTAAGCCAAAGGTGGTGCCACAGCAAGCTTGGCCATATCTGTTCCACAACTTTGATCTTGGGGAGCAGATCCACAAGACTTGTGTAGTGTGGATGGCTGGAGGAAAGAGAAGGTATAGAGTGACTCGGTGATGCAGAGGCCTAATATTGTCTTATTTGTCTAAATGACAGCGTTTGTATTTTTTCTGAGTATGGTAGACCTCGTTGCATGGGACAGCACATAGACCAACCCCACACTGACCACACCTGTAGTGGGTTTGGCGTCGGCCACCGGGGCGATTGCGGTTCGAGCAGACAGCGCAGTCAGGCCGCTCACTCGTTTCATAAAGCCAGTGGCGTTCAGTGAGTCTTTGAGGAAGTTCTCCCCTCTCAGCTGGAGGCCTTCCTCCTTGTTTACTTTCCTTCTTTGTGTAACCCTGAAGCAAATCAGGGATGAGATCCTGTATGAAAGCCTTGAGCGACTTGTGTGGGCGTGGGGTACACTGGGTGTAAAGAACGTGAGCGTTTACCACACTTATGCTGAGAATGGCATTAAAGACCCGGTTATACCATTTCTTAGAGCGATGTGGAAGAATGTACGTTTTGGCTCTGTGGTCCGATCTATCGACTCCCCCCATGAATCGGTTATACATGTCCAGGCACACAGGTCTGTAGATTATGTGATAACCACTTTTAGTCTTCTTCGTCCTGATGCCTTTTGAAACACAAGGGTTACCATCAACTGATGAGAACATTGTGACAAGTTTTGTGTCAGGCCATGCACAAGTCAAGAGATGGCTGTTTCTGGGAAAAACTGGGTCATCTTCTGGGCTCAGGCCACTTGACATTCCCTCACTTGTGGTGCTCACTGTCCCCCACACACCCGCATCACTTTGGGCCACTTCATTTGCAAGAGTCAGTGAGGTTTGGTCACTATCCATGTAGACCTCATGGCCCTTCCCTGCATATGGGCCCAAGAGGTAATGAAAGATACGGTTGGCGTCACCTACGTCATTTCCATCATGAGTTTTTTCTCCAGTGTAGAGAGACCATTGCAAAACATAGCCCGTCTTGCTTTCACTCAAAACATATGCTTTGTAGGTGAATCTATTTATTTGGGAATCATATTCATCCATGCCCGACCTTCCCTTTAATGCTATGGTCATCTCATTTAGGGAGAGCTCCTTGTGTGGGCTGTACACCGCTGCAAAACGAGGGACTATCAGGTCAATGATTGGCCGCACTTTGAACAGGCAATCGTGGTTAGGCTGTCCCCTCTTCACATACTTACTGTTGTCAGCAAAATGCAAGAAAGACATTATGAGTTCAAATCTGTTTCTGGACATTATTTTGGCAAATCCTGGAGTGTATGTGGGCCAAAAACTTGCCCAGTAGTCCTCAATCTCAGCCTTTTCTACCAGTCCCATACAGAAGAGCAATGACAAGAAAGCTTTCATATCGGACACAGACACGTCACTCCACTGATGAAATCTGGAACTCGGTTTTAGCTCCTCCTCCTCCCTGTCAAAAAACTCACGCGAGTACCGGTTAGTCTCTTCGGTGATGAGCTTCCAGAAGTCCTCAGTCAAAAAGAGGTACAGAAAATCAACTGGCTTTGCATTTGTCAGATCTTTTTCTCCTCTGTAGCCGGTAGGTTCTTCAAAAGGCTTGAGCAAGGGCTGATAATCTTCCCTGTTGCCTGGGAAAAACCAGTCATCATCCTCAATGCTGAAGCGAGGCCTCTTCCCACCTCCCCCCTTGCCTCTACCGCTGCTGCTGGGGAAATCACCGTGTGTGTCACTGTTGTTGACATCATCTGAAGGGGGGAAGTCATCCTCCGAGCCAGAATCAGCCATCAACAGAGACAGCATTTTAGTTGACTTCAACTCAAAGTCGTTTTGTGGTTAACTCTTGTATGTCTTCTTTTTTGGGTTGAAATCCAGAACCTATATATTTAAAAAAAAAAAAAAAAAAAAAAGCATACAGGTTTTTACATTGCAATGATGTGAAATAGAGGTGTGAACAGGACTAGGGATGGGATAATATACAATATTGATTATCACAATAAATACACTGGCAATTTATCATTGCTATGTTTTATTATCATGAAGACCGTTCATTGTAATAATGGTTAATTGATAATGTGAAAAGTTAGTTTGTTTAATACCAAGACTTTTAATTATTTTTTTTTTACTTTTTTACTTTTAAACATTTCTCAATAATTATCGTAAATTACTGTTGATCACAATTATTATGGCCAAGATAATTCTGACAAAAAAAACAACCTATATTGTCCCATGCCTAGACTGGACACAGATATGATATAATATATCAGTGGTATATATCATTGTAACCAGCAACCCCCAATGAAGGCTTTTATAGTCCTGGTTAAAAGTCCTATATTCTGCAAAATTTACTTTTCGGAACTTTTATTTTGTTTCAATCTCAAATGCATACCCAAAGTTGAGTTTTGATACATTTGCTCATGTTCAAGTAATTCATTATGTTGAGCTATAGTCCACGGTCTAAATAAAGCTACACAAAACAGCTTGTATTAAGATAAATATGTGTGTGCGCCAAATGTAAAATGGTAACCTAAAAGTATCCAACATAGAACTAGTGAAATGTGCAAAGAATAAAAGCATAATATATGACCTGGGTTAGACCTTGCTTAGTCCTCTTTAAATAAGGACAGAAAGCCTAATTTAGGTGCTTAGACGACTAATTGGTCAGTGAGGTCTAAGTCAAATAAAACTTCATTAGTCAATTAACAGCATTTTTCTCTGCAGGAATAAACCTGATCAAGGGTATGACTTGATCACTTTTATTTTAATCAAGAGAACAACAATACTTTTTAGGTGTCAACTTGTTTAGTTCATTTTACGGCATTTGTTTGTGTTCTACTCTGACAAACCTCCTTCCTTTCGCAATACCGCCTTCGTCAATTAATTAATTAATTAATAAAGACTTTAGTTGATTAACATTTTTTTTTAGTTAACTACAGCCCCTACTTGATTTTTTCCGGTCAGTCCTTATTTAGACCAATTTTAGTCCTTGTTCTGATCCCGTTTAGTCCTTGTTCAGACCAAATTTAATTACTTAGATACTGGTTAAATCTTGGACTCTCAATGGACCTCTTGGGTCCCAGTTCATTTGCACTGGCTGGACTGCCTGATGTCTGGCTTCCTAGATTTTCACTGTTGTACATATATTGTCTAGTAGAAACTGTTATTGAACCAATGAAGATGAGACTCGTAATACATTTAAACTAAGTAAACATAATGAATAAGTAAGAATTCAAACTTGTTTGTTGACCTGTAGGGCTGCTATTGAGCCAGGTACACCTCGTGCTTCAGCGCTGCCTGGTTTTGCCGTTGGGACCGGGTGCATGTAGAGTATTTCTGAGAACCGGCTTCTTCACGATCCCAGTTTGTAAAAAAAAAAATAAAAAAGAATTGAATTCATAAATATGAGATAATTGTTTCTGATATAATTGTTGAAGACCAAGATGTCCCTGGTAGCCTACTAATGACATTTTGAAAAGTCAGTGCAAAAAGTTTGGACTCCCCTTCACAATACTGAGGGCCACATGTCAAAAACTAGAAAGCAATTTAAGAGCGCAGACCTCCGGCAAGGCAGCTAATTTCCCCTTTACAGTTCAGAATAGAACCTTTTGTGGGATTGGACAGAGAAAAATAGTGACTTCTCCGTCTTTGTTTCTATTAATAACCCCAATTCAAAATAATTTAAATCATCTTAGAAACAAAATGTCATAAAATGTTACACACTAGCATTGTTGTGCAAATGACTGATGTGTTTACTTTGCAGTTTCTGTGAGGAGGATGTGGGAGGGTGATCCAGATCACTCCCAATTTTATTAAAATGTTCCTTGTGTCATCCCTGACCTTCACCGAATTTCATTCAAATCTGTTCAGTAGTTTTTGGAGGTAATAAATCAGCAGGGCCACACGCTGAGATGCTTCACCAAAATTCCGTTCAGTTTTCTGGATACATACTGTATGTTCTGGATGTTGTTTTACTTAGTGTCCCTTTATGCAGGTCGATTTTAAATAGTGGCTTGGAACACATTCACTAACCACTTTGTCCAGTTGGATTCTACTGCATATATACTGTACATTCTAATAGTTTAGGCCTGACTTTGTCCAGCTGTGCCGGTCTTAAAATATACAAAAAACACTGACAGCCAAATATCTCTTCTTTGTAGTAGAAGTTGAGATGGTAAAAATCATAGATATCAAGTAACTTTTTAAAATAAATCATTAACATTAACTTTTTTTGTATTGCTCAGATGTTAGCCAGCTTAGATTTAATGGCTACAAGTTACATATTTTTATTTGTGTAGTGCATAATCAGCTAAAGGTAGTGTTCTCAAAAGTAAGACTATACGTTTTACAGTACTGTTGTTTATGTTATTTTGTATGTTTTATTGAGACTGAGCTTATGAGTTATGAGATAGTCTAAATTGGTTGGACAGTTTTATCAAAGCTAGACAACACCTGGGCCTAAACTAGTTAAATGTACAGTGTTTATGCAGTAAAACCCAATAGGACAAGTGCTAATGCCATTCTGGCCAGTGTTACGGTCAAGCCTTGATTCCACACGGAAAAGTGGAGTTTTGTTACACACGAAGTAGGCTTATGTAGAGTCACATACTGTAAAAACTAAAAAGACAATTTGGGCCAATTGAGAGATGAGCCTAGGCCACAAAAAATTGCTTTGTGGGCCATACTTGGCCCCCGGACCATTGTTGACCCCTGATCTTTGAGACTTCGAAGCATCGAATTCTTTGCCCAAAAAAATCAGGAATAAGCCTCAAAAGCTTCACGAGTCTTAATATGACCATGCCTGTTTAATGCACTATTTTGAATACCTATTATTTATCTAAAATTAAACATTAATTTGTTTGTTTACAATACTTACAGCGAATGTCCGTGATCACTACAGATACGGCTCTTCTTCTTCTAAATATTTCCGGGAATTATCGTTTCTTCTTTACAGGTTTCCGGCCGAATAAACACTATTGTACACAACACTGCCCTCCACTGCCATACTATTGTCATTACACTATGGTGTGGCAGAGGAATCGTAGGAATAAATTCACGGTTTACTTATTATGCGCTTTCCCTGCATTTATGGGTATGTGTATGTATGTATGTGTATGTGTGTGTGTGTGCGTTTTATTTGTTCGCTTTTTTAAAACAATGCACAACACTTTTTTGCCCTCCTGGCTCTTCGTCGTCCATTTGCCACGTGACCGCCCGAGTCTATAAATAGAAGGGATGTAGTCGTTTGTTTCTTTACCGAACAACACAGCAGTAATATGGCGTCCACAAGCCGGTGCGTACCCACTCCAAAATACCCTCCTTTCCACTTCAATCTTTATCAAATTGTTATGTTCATTTAGATACTGCATTTTGAGTATTTTGTGGCACTAAATGTCCGCACATATCAGAGGATTATTTAATACTTCCGCCTCGAACACTGCGTAGTATTGTGTGGCTAGTTAGCGGCTAGCTGTACGAGTGTCTGCTTGAATTCTTTAAACAGCACAATTAGCGGCTATTGTGTTAAAAAATAAACAAACCGCGTACGGTTCACGCTAGCTATATGTAGGTCGTTTAAAACGAAAGAGAAGTGGATATAAGTTGAGTTACTATAAGCCTGCATGTCAACGGTTTACTGTTGGTTACTCATACGTAGAATTTTGCCTTATATATTTTCTTCTGTGTGGTGCTCCAGATCGATTAAGCAGAAATAACGCTAGATCCTTCATGTTAAACTTGATACAGAATGAAAACTGAAGACAAAACATAGTCAAATTAGTATAAGGAAATCTAACCTAAAATTTGAGTTCTTTAATCACACATTTTCATTCAAGGTATTATGAGTCGTAGCGTTAATCTGTCAATAAATCAAGATTTTTGCAATAATTTTCCTTCAGTTATAGCCCTAGTTTGAGGTGTTTGTTTTATCCATTAGTTTATTGTATGCGTTTTTACTGCATTTGTTCTGATATCAAGTTAATTGTGTACAGCACTTTGGTTGACTTTGTTGTTATTATTAAAAAGTGTTTTATAAATAAATTGGCTTGGCTAGTTTAAAGTTGTATGTTTGATAGTTTTCAGTTTAGCTTGTATGGTCAAAAGCTCTTCCATTACGGTCTACTTTGGATTTCCCCCATTCACATTGGAGGTATTAAGTGTGGGTATGGTATATGTGACACATTTAAAGCTGACAGTAAAGTACTTTAGCCATAACCAGGGCATGACACTAACACTAGTCAAACACAACTATGGCTATTAACACTGTTATTCTCACTGGTCAGTTGGGTTTTATGTATCCTGTAACATAAGAAGGGTCTCCTGATGTCATGTTAGAGTAAATAATAATAATAAAATATCATAAAAACTATTATTGTTAACACGACCACATGCAAAATGAAGATCCCGGCTAGTGAAAACACTAACTGCCTTGTAACTTGGACTAGCCACAGTGGCAAAAAAAGTTCACGTCTAACCCTAGTCATGACCATACCCACATTTGCGAGCTTGACTACTGTTAATGGTTTTAAGATTGGGTAACACACAGTTGTATATATTTATCTAATTTTCATAAAATGCCCTTTTCAGTATATGTGGTGATGTTAACTCTTGGCTGGTGCTTTCTCTAGCGGAGAAGGTCTGTCCCTGCCCAGAGTGACCTGTCCTAACCATCCTGATGCCTGCCTGGTGGAGGACTACAGAGCGGGTGACATGATCTGTCCAGAATGTGGCCTTGTAGTCGGTCAGTCTATATATTGTAAAGTATACATAAATATGGACAATGTAACATGTGCCACTTGAGCGAATTGGATTTTCCTTTGCCATTTAGGATTTACTCCAGATTGTCCTGGCAATGAACAGCACAGAAAGTACTCTGTCTGGAATGCACTTATTACTAGAATAAGTCTGTCCAGTCATCGTCACAAAATAAAACTCAAGAGTGCTTCATAGTCTTTCATTTTACAGAAGGGCTGCACAGTTAATTAATCAACTGAATGGAAATCACCATTTTAATCTTGCTGCAATTTTCTTGCCAATATAATATCCTATGCAAAAAACAAAATGTATGGAAAATAAAGCAACGTTTAACCTCTACGAACATGTTCTGAAAGGCATGTGATTCTTGTGGAAGTTTAGCAATTTAATATTAGTCTTCATTCTCCAGGTCACACTATGTAGAATACAGTTTATGCAGTGACCTGATTGTCAGACCTCAATTTAACCTTAATTTTAGTGACTAGAATCAAAGTTGTTTTTCTAGCACGTCTGTTTTGAATTCAGCAGACGGACCTCGGTAATGTACAGTTTTAAGTGACATGATGTGATGGTGATGTTGTCCCAGAGCTGCACAAGTGATACTAACAAGCCCCAGGAGACTCTGATGCAACAAGAGCTCACTGTGTCTTCATATTACTCAGACATTAAGATGGAGATGGGAGGGTTAAACAGAGACTAGATTTAACAAACAGAACGTATGAGAGCACAGTATTGTAATATTGATGTTAATAGAGGTCTATTTCTGTGCTGTTTTCTGTGTGCAGCTGTGTCATTGCAACTAACTTAGTTCTTATAACTCTAGTTCTTCTATACTGTCAATTTACATATCTTTGCCATACATAAAATATGCTGCTTTTAAAAAAACATTGAATTATTGGATTATTATAATATTATATATTGGGTTTTGGGGGAATAAATTACAGTAAATACATCCATTACTTTATGTAGTCATGGTAGCTGCCTAACTACCAAGTCCACTGACAGTGATTCATTGATGTATATGGTCTGTGTTTAGAATATACTAATTTGATACAAGTAGGGATGTACTGATATATGGAATTTGAGCATAGAACAGCAGCATTAGCATTGATCCATGTCAGGAGACTGAGGGTGTGTGTGTTCGTTCACAGGTGACCGTGTGATTGATGTTGGCTCAGAGTGGAGGACATTTTCTAATGAGAAGGCCCTCAAAGACCCCTCTCGAGTGGGAGACGCCCAGAACTCTCTTCTCAACGGAGGAGACCTCACCACCATGATCAGCAAGGTCTGTAGAAAGAGATGGTTTAAGGGTGTACTCTAGGGCACACCAAGTACCACTTTTGGCATTAAGAACCACATAACCTAGAGACTGGCACAAAAGGTGGGTTTGTTCAGTGTCAAACGTTGGACCTGTTGTTAATTTAGAAATCATCTTTTTTGTCCTGTTAAACTTCTTAGATAGTCGTGAGATCATTTACGAAACACAATACAATTGATGGTGACTACACTTGCCCTGGGTTAGACAGGTGGGCTATAAACACAGCTTTAACTACTCCAACAGATAGTTTAAAATGAGAAGCTCATCTCACTGACCCGTTAACTCAGAAACATCTTCTAAAACAAAAACCTTGGCCAGATGCCTTTTTAAACCTAAAATGAACTCACCAACACAGGGTCTACCTAATAAAGTGTGTGTGTTTCCATCCACAGGGAACAGGAGCAGCTAGTTTTGACGAGTTCGGAAACTCCAAATACCAAAACAGACGGACGATGAGCAGCTCGGACCGGGCCATGCTCAATGCCTTCAAAGAGATCAGCACTATGGCAGACCGCATCAACCTGCCCCGTAACATCGTGGTGAGTTTAACATGATGTAAATGTTGAAAAGAGTCAATATTAAGACTAATGCTCTACATGTGTCCTCTGCCTTCAGGACCGGACCAATAACCTGTTTAAACAGGTTTATGAACAGAAGAGTCTTAAAGGACGAGCTAATGACGCCATCGCCTCTGCCTGTCTCTACATCGCCTGTAGACAGGAGGGCGTCCCACGTACTTTCAAAGGTTAGACACTAGGGACACACTTCAGTTAGCACATCACACTACAGTTAGCACATCACACTACAGTTAGCACATCACACTACAGTTAGCACATCACACTACAGTTAGCACATCACACTACAGTTAGCACA
>JAVQKC010201635.1:0-11275 GCA_036025475.1 Philypnodon macrostomus | reverse complement strand
GTAATAGATAAAGGAAGAAATCGAACCGGGTGATCTAGTCCTTTCGATACGGGCCAAAACGTATATGAAAATATCTCTGCAGCCACCGGATGGTTTTACATCATGTTTTTTGGTCCAATAGAGACCCGTAATGCATAATGGGTTTAGCATAATATGTCTCCTTTAATAGCTCCCCCTATAGACTGGAAATGTACAAAATTTGTCAAAAAACATCATTCACAAACATCAATAAAGTCAACTAGACCCTTCTTATGTTTGTAATGGTTTGTGGGCGGGGTCTCTTAATTGCTCGTTAACAATATAAAAAGCCTTAGCAATCACACAATGTCTGATTAAGGTGCCTGTTGGTGCCAGTTGTGGCAGACTTATGGGGACCTTTCGCCAATATACACCTTGATGTCAGGTACGATAGCGTCGGCCTAGTTTTTTTAAATCAATTTCCATGTGTGAACATGATGTCTCCTGCTCCCTGAACCACTCTTTCACAATTTGAAACCCAATTAATCCTGGTATTGTCATCTTAGAATATGCCCATACCATCAGGAAAGAAAAAAATCCATTGATGGTCATTCAGTATATTCAGGTAGTCAGCTGACCTAACTTTCTGTGAGTAGTATATTAAATAGAATTACACCAAAACAAGTTAATTCTAGTCCTAATATCATCTAGACCTAATATCATCTAGACCTAATATCATCTAGACTTAATAAGTAAATAAATCAAAACGATTCATATCAAAGTTAAATATTGAAATTAAGTCATTTTAACTAGTCTGGATATTATTATTTACACTGTAGAATAGAATACTGACTTATTCTTTTCTTTTTCCAATCTTTTCTTACTGTATCTTTTTTCCACCAAGCTTCTGCTCGTCGGAGAAGAGGAGGTGAGTCTGAGGCAAGAACTTCATAATGATTTATCACTACAAAGAAAGTAGTGTTAGTTAAAGCTGAGCAAATGTACTGCAGGTGAAATTCACTTTCATCTTTTCACTATGCCTTTCATTCCATTTATTTTGATTTCTTACTGTCCAGACACAAAAATGTCACTTTATTTTCCTTTTCGGATTTAACTGATAAAAACAGCTAAAATTTGGACATGCAAATCTAATCTCTGATTACTGTGTACTTTGTTAGTAATGCAATTAATGATGACACACTGTTTCTTATATGTGAGTATTTAGTTCTGGCTCATTTGTTCTCAACAGAGAGACTGGATGAGATGTTGGCTTCCCAGGAGTCCATGTTGCACTCTCAACCCTTGGAGGCAGATTATAGAGCAGCCACAGTCAAGCAGCGGCCTACCAGCAGGAGAATCACACCAGCAGAGATCAGTGTGAGCACGCCTACACATACATGCTTCACATATCTGTATGGTGTGGACTAATAGGCAAACATTTCTATCATTGTGTTAAGAGTTTTATATTCTTTGTGTCACTGAACAGTTTTTGCTCTTTTTTAGTCATTATTCGAGAGACAGGGGATGACTCTACATGGAACTTTTCACCCGGCCATGGAGAGAGGCCATATACCATTTCCAAAGGGAATGTCCAGGACAAAATCCTTTGGTAAAACATATGCCATTAGTCATTTAAATACATTTACTACTAAAACTGTAGTCTGGAGGTGTCTTAAAATGATAAATTGTAAATAAAAAATATTTATAATATAAATAGTATATATCATCTGTTCTGTGATCTGAATCTGTCATCATTTTTTTCGGTAGCGCTTGCCCGTTTGTCTGTTAACTTTACGCAAAAAATACTAAGCAGATTTGGATGAAATTCAAATCAGTAATGGTCAGAACACAAAAACCAATTTGAGTAGATTTTTTGAGCAATCTGTGAAAGTGCTTTCTAGTTATTGTCCCTCCCCTTAGCCTCAACAGCAACAAAGTTCATGGGTTACCACTTTCACCAATAGTATTGAAGTTTTTGAGTGGTGTGCCAGCCCACTCATACTCTGATGTGATGTTGCTGTAGGAGGAGGGACTAAAGTAAACGATTAAAATAAACACTACTTAATTTACCTACTTTAACAAGTTCTTATTTTAGAAACCTCCAGACAACAGCTTTAACTTATTCTTATTTACAAATCTACTTTTCCTTACTTTGTACTTTATATCAACCAAGGATTAATGCATGAATCTGTGATGTGTCTTTCTCAGGTGCATCTGAAGAGGATCGACTGTCTGCCTTGGCAGGAGAGCATCGGTTCCCTCGTAGTTCCTCCATGACAGACAGCCTCAGAGACCACTCCCAGCCCCATATTCCCCCTCCCCCACAGACTGCCCCCCCTCCTCCACCATACTACCTGGACACTGGCCCCCCACCGGCCTTCTGTCCCCCGCCTCCCCCCTCCAGAACACAGAGCCAGGGCCATGAGCCTGGAGGACGCTCCAGCTTTAAACCCTCCAGTCTGGACCTGCCTTATGAAGCTGCTCATAGACAGGCCACGCACTTAGAGAGACAGAAGAAAGCACGTTCTATGATCATACTTCAAGACTCTTCTCATCTACCTGTAGAACCTACAGAGATTCCCCGACCTTCTGCTGCCACTCCACCAGAGCGCATCAAACGGAAGGGCCGGGTTATTGACAACCCCTACGCCAACGTGGGACAGTTTAGCATCGGACTTTACGCACCTACAAAGCCTCAAAGAAAGAAGAGTCCCCTTGTGAAGCAACTACAGGTAAGTTGTCATTGAAGCAACATTTACTATGAATCAGTCATACAATATGTCCAGTCTAAACCCATTTAATGTCTTGCAGGTTGAAGATGCACAAGAAAAAGCTAGTTTGGCCTTGGCAGCTGCCCACTCTAGAGAGTCATCACCCTCAGGACGCCTGCCTCATGCCCATGGGCACACACACACCAGCCGTGTGGACTATTACCAGCAACAGTTGATGGCTGAACGTGAAAGTCTGCGTGCCCAGGGAGAGATGATGTTTCAGGGGAAGGGACCTTTTGCCGCTGCAATAGCCGGAGCAGTAAAAGACCGAGAACAGCGCTTAGAAGAACGGAGGAAATCCACTGTCTTCCTTTCTGTGGGGACCATGGAGGGAGCATCTAGCACCAGCTCCGAGGCCCCTTCTCTTACTCAGTCTCACTCCATCGATGAACGATTGCTCTCCCGAGAGCTGGGCCAACTGCCTCCTCCTGCCCTGGCACTAAGCCCTTCACCCAGTGGGACCACCTTTATCCATCCTCTTACAGGAAAGCCCTTGGACCCCAACTCACCACTGGCTCTTGCGCTGGCCGCAAGGGAGAGGGCCCTGACATCACAGAGCCAGTCCCCTACTGGCAGCCCAGAGCCTAGGACTAAACTTGAGCGGGCAGGCCAGGGCATTTTGTTGTTTGAATCTCAGACCAAAGAGTCTTCTTTTAGGGAAGGGGCATCTGCATCCCCACCATTCTCCCCTAAAAGCACCAAGGCAGCAGGGTACGGAGTTGGACCTTCTCCAAGTCCAGTTCTACTCTCTCAGCCCACCAAAGTACAGTGGGCCACTTCACCATCACCGCTATCATTTCGCCAAGAAGTGGACACCAGAATAGAAGAGAGAAAGGACGACAAGAGGTTAGAAGATAAGAAAAGTATGTTAATCAGTATTATGGATACATCACTGCAGAAAACAGCAGGGCTGGTCATGGTTCATGCTACCACTAATGGGCAGGGAGAAGGAGGTTCCGAATTAGAACCAGTGAGAGTCACAACACCTACAGAGTCAAGTAAAGCCCTAGTTACACGGGCTAAATCCCCCAGTCCCACTGTGTCACAGCCTCAGAGCCAGCTCCAAGCCCAGCCCCAGAAATCACGTCCAGCCAGCCCCGCACAAGAGAAGAGTCTAGCTCAGGGCAGCTCAGAGGAGGATGTGGATCCTTATACAGTGACTCTGCCTCCTGCCATGTTGACCTCCAGTGATGAAGAGACAAGGGAGGAACTGAAGAAGATCGGAGTTGTCCCACCACCAGATGAGTTTGCCAATGGGCTGCTTGCACAGGCACAGAAGGCGCTTTTGACCCCAGCTAAAGCTGTCACTTTATCCACCATCCTTATTACACCAACATCCCAAACCTCCACAACACCAACAACTGCAACAATAACAGCTAGCCAGCCTCAGCCTCCCCAGCCCCCACCTCCCCCCAGTGCAGCAGCTGTCTCAGGGAAGCCCCCAGACCCTTTGGAGCCCCCCCCCAGTGGCTGAGTCTGGCTCTGCGGCTGACTCAGGTGTAGAGGAGGCCGACACCCGCAGCTCTAGTGAGAAAGAGCGGGACCACCATCTTGAGACCACCAGCACTGTCTCGACTGTCTCCAGCATGTCCACGCTGTCGTCAGAGAGCGGCGAGCCTGCCGACACACACACCACACACACCTCGTACGCCGACGGGCAGACGTTTGTGCTCGACAAGCCGCCAGTGCCTCCCAAGCCCCGGCTCAAGTCCCAGTTCGGAGGCAGTAAAGGGCCGGTCACTTTCAGGGACCCTCTGTTGAAGCAGAGCTCTGACAGTGAGCTGTTGTCCCAGCAGCAGGCCGCTGCCCTAGCTGCCGCTGCGGCCGGAGGAGGCGGCCTACCCTCCGGTGGATCCGCTTCGGTGACCGGACTAGCCACCACTAAGCCGCGCTACCTCTTTCAGCGGAGGTCTAAGCTCTGGGGAGACCCAGTGGAGCCCCGTGGTCCTGGAGTTGGCCTGGCCATTGGGAGTTTGGGTAATCTGGGTGGGCTAGGACTAGGCTATGGTGCAGATGAAGGAAGACCATCTGTTATGGGGGAGCTTAGTACACGTCTACAGCAACTAAATAAGGACACAAGGTCACTGGGAGAAGAACCACTTGGAGCATCACTGGATCCTGGAAGGAAGTCACCAGTGGCAGGTGCCAGGTAAGAGAATGTCCGTGAAGTTAAACATATCTCAATGATAATAGAGTTGAGGTGTTACGCATGACTGTTAACCAAAGTATATTCAAAATATAAGAGTAGCCTATAAGAGTTTGCCTGTAAATATCGATGGTGTATGGTGTGAGTTCTGATGCATTATGCTGCCAGTGCATGCTTTCGGATGTGGAGGACTGTTAGAAGTTGTCTTAAAAACGGCAACAATTTTAATGTATAATGTGGTTGTTTACATTACCTTTTAAAATATGTAGATACATCCTATCTAGTCTGTTGCCCAGGAATGATAATGAGATCAGAGGTTAACAGCATGTGAGGGGATATTCTCCATATCTTCCTGTATGTGCTAAGCTTTTACTGTGTGCCATGTATTTGTAATGCATAGAGCAGAAGATGTTTTCACACTGTAATGAAGTACATTGAAGTCTTTATAATGTATTTACAGATGTGAGGAGCCTGAAGACTGTAAACCTTAAGGTTATTATCACTAGGGTAAACCAAAGCTTCTTCTTTTAACTATGTTTTCCTTGAAAACCTTTAAACTAATCCAGTGCAATTTAACATGAGCCTTTTCCATGCCCTCTTATTTTATTGATTAGAATTCTGGCCTTGTTTGCATCTCTTCATTTACTCACTATGACTCACAACTGGGTATGAATTTTTAAAAAGATTGCTTTTGAACCGCAGATATAGTTGGTCTAATGAACCTTTTTGCCTTTAATTAAGTGAGTGCTGTCTCATAAATGTTTGTATTCTTTATCACACTGTTGTTCTGTGGATTGTATTCTTTACTCATTATGTGTATGTGATTATTTGTAGATGCAAACAAAGTGAGAAAGTTTTCTTAAGCATGTGTTTTGCTGAAGCCTCATCCTCACAGTCTGACTAGGCTCTGTTCTGATTCCACCCGTTTCTATCCTCACAGCTTTCCCCAATAGTTCAAATGTATGCTGTACATTCTTCCGGTCATTGTTGTCACTAGAATATTTGATAAGAAATAGCACACATTTCTTCTAATCACAGCCACATGTCCCAAAGAAATATCAGTGACTACCACAATGACAGGAGGATGTGATTAACAAAATACAATGTTTGAACAAGGCTAGACTACAATGGTGTGCTATGTCTGTGGTGTAAGATTAGAAACCTGTATGAGCCAAAGTCACAAACTGGCAAATAACCTGAAGTTCAGTGTATTTTATTTTACTTATTTATTTTTTGGTCTGGTTTCTGATAATACAATATTACACCAGATATTATAGACAGCTGCTTTTAGTTTACATTAAATAACAATCTATTTTTGTCTATTTTGTGATAAGTGTGAAAATGGTATTTCTTGTATTAGGTGTTATTTATTATATCAGCGAAATGACGATATTATGGAATAACGTTGGTCCATGTCCGGATCAGTTTCAGCTTTTGCACACAGGTACATATGATAAAGACACCGAACTGGATTGTGTTTGGTACTTCTACGATTAATTACAATTACATAATGAACTAATTAATGTCCTGGCACACATTTATTGAGCCAATAATCCTGCTGAACATAAACAAAATCGCATGAATCTGAAAGAAAAAACGTAATTCAAAAACATAAAAAAAGACAAATAGACCCTTCCCATGTTTGTCACGGTTTGGGACGGGGCCTCTAATGACCTAAACTGTGAATGCAATAACTCAAAACGACTTTGCCGGATTTTTTTCAACTTTTCTGGACAGTTGCATATCATGAAGACACTGAACTGGATTGAGATTGGCACTTCTACGATTAATGAGAATTAATTAATTAATTAATTAACTAATTAATGCCCTGAAGCACTTTCATTGAGCCATTAATCCTGCTGAACATAAACAAAATCGCATGTATTTAGGCACAGTGATCCAGGCAATTGTATAGTTAATGTACATAGGCACATTACAGAGGTCAAATAAAGAATCAATAGGCTCAATAGTGCCTCCATGTTTTTGACCCCTATGGGACTCTGGACACACTTACTTTGGCAGAGAGCAATAACAATTGGTACAGTGATTCTCCACAGTGTACCCAACATAAAATATTATTATGACCCCACCCTACAACAAACAGGAAGTCGGCCATTTTGGATTTAAATTAGGAAGTCAGGTATATTTGACAGCCTCTAACTTACACATACTTTGCCCGATTAGGCTCAAACCTAAAACACTTATCCCCATCCCAAACACATCTGACCAATATGATGCCAGTGCCCTGTACAGACTTTAAAAAGAATGTAGTTTTAAGGAAATTTACAAAATTTGGCAAAAAACACTCTTCACAAACATATAGACAAATCAAAAAAGTCAGATAGACCCTTCGCATGTTCGTCATGGTTTGGGAGCAGGGCCTCGTTAACAATATAAAATCACACAATGTCTGATTAAGGTGCCCGTTGGTGCCAGTTGTGGCAGACGTATGGGGCCGTTACACCTTGCTGTCGGGGACGACAGCGTAGGACTAGTTTTCTTATGGATTTGTGATGTCTCAAACTCCACCCTGTGACAGTACAGACAGTTAGACCAGCGCATGTTCTGAGCAAAAGCGTTATATGGGTAAGTATAACAGAACTATTGAAAAAGCCAGGCTTAGTTTAAACTGCTGAAAGAAAGAAGGTCAGCTGCTGCCTTTTTCTTCCTTTTAGGGGTCACCTCAGTGAACCATTTGCGCTGATATTTTACATTCCTTACACTACCTTCTCTATGTATCGAGACTGGGTCAAACACATATTCTAGCACGAGTTGTTTGCCTCATTTTTTGAATTGCTTACCCACCTTTATATTGTAGTGGTGGAGACAGTTACATTTTCAAATACTCTCAGGACCAATAATCCCAGGGCCATTGCTATCCTCAGCCAGTGGCTTGCTATACAGGGGATGGAGCATGATCTTATGGGAGGTTAAGAGGTAATGGTTATAGATAGATGGTTCTGAAACCTCACTCCTGGAGAGAGGTTGTACTCTGGTGTGGACTAGTCTATATGTGTGAGTTCTCCATGTGTTGGAGTTCACTCCAAAGAACTAGAGGGTTGCTTCCCTGTGCTCCAGGTTGGAGATGTATGTGGATAATTCTGTGTTCATGTGGTCATTGGATGCTCCTTTGTCCAAGATAAGTTCATGTTATGTTGATTAGTGAAAAGTCAGAACATGGATGCAACTGCGTGTTTTACACAGCCCATAATTCAGATTTAATACTGACATAGGAGTGTCCACAATTGCATGTGGCCCACAACACTATAGGCCACATGTTAATGATTGACTTGTAGCTGTTCTGTCTGACCTTGGGCTGTATGTCTTGGACATATGCTTGAAGAGCTGTCAACCAGTTACCACATAGTGGTGGTTAGATTCATTGGTCATGATACTGTAAAAACTCCGTACCAACGACTGGGAAAAGTGGAACTAGACACAAAAACACAAACAATATTCAATATAACAGTATTTTAGGTCTGTGAAATAAATCCATGTTTTAAGTAATGTTCTTTACAGTTAACAGAGTTCTCATGATGATTACCTCAGACAATCATATCAGGGCTCTGATGATGACTCATCCAAACCCATCTTCTGTGAAGCCCTTTGACCTGACATACTGAACACTGTCAGTAAAACCATTCTCAGAGTCATTCTCAACATCTGGTCCTGACAGTACTGTTCCACAGATGATCATGCGCACCATTAGTTCTCTTTTACCCTCTGTGCCTTCTCATCCATTCAACCATTTCTACTGCACCTCATCCTAGCATCCACTCAACTGCTCTACTGCCCTCCACTTTCCCCACAAGCCCACACACTGTAGCAGTGATATGTCAATCTCCACATGCTGTGTTCCATTGCTTTTATAAGTGGCTTCAAATAATGATTTTCTTTGTCTGTTTTATCTTTGGTGGTGGTGTTGAGGATGACCATGCTCCCTGACTGTCATATTTATTCTACAATGAACAAAGTAATAGGGCTACACAGTATTGCCAATTAAGCAAGTCTTAATATACACACAAACACATGCTTCTATAGTACGGTGATTTATGATGATCAGCCAAGTTTATCATTTGGATTCCAAAGAATGCATTGGGAATAACAGATTCATAGTGCTTATGTTATGCTCAACATGCTGTTATCAACTGCAAAATACACAGAATTGGTCATTTTTCATCAGTGAATGATTGATCTGTTGCAAATCTATTTTTCATGACTATAAATTCAACAGAAGTATGGAAACATGTGCCCCCTCAATACTTGTTTTTTGTTTCTTTGTGTTTTGTCTGATATGTGAACATTTCTCATATTGCTCACTGTCTACTGGTGAAGCCTACTCTGCTGTCATGTCATGTGACATCACAGCACAAGCACACACCAACATGTGCACACACACACACACACTCATATTGGCTGTGTGCGGGAGGCTGCGTCTCATTGGGTGATGCTAACATTCTCTCCCATTGCTCTCTCTTTGCTCACCTTGCATGCCCCGCCCCGCTGCTCTGATCTGATTGGTCTAGAAGTGACTGTGCGCCCAGGAGGGCAGGACCACTGTGTAAGTGTGCATGGAGTTCATCTCATGTCTGTCTCAACTACAACTCCCTCCCTGTCTACAACTCCCTGCAGTCTATAATAAACCTCTGCACTTTTAAGCACCTTTGTTTCATTCTGGTCCTCTCCATATCCCAAATGAAAAACCCTTAACCTTCAAGACAGAGGAGTACTTGAATTTCACCAAATGGCACTGTACTGAATCACAAGCATGACACAGGAACCATTGTAGGTCTTCCTTCCTTTCATCCTTCTGCCTCCAATCAGTTAACCACGGCTCATTTTGTTCAATCTTTAGTCTATCACTAACTTTTATAATCATATTCTTCTACTGATGCGGTCCAGGTCATCCTAAACTAAAATGTTCCTAGTATAAAACCTCTGAACATGAAGGATCTAATGGACTGTCTGCTCTCATCACTCGTCCAGATGCCTTCTTCTAGTACAACCATTTTTACTATTTACTCATGGCTTATGTAAATGCTGTTTTTTTGTTTCAGAACATTTTCTGCTGATGGTAAGCTGTAAATAAACAGCCATCAATATTAATGGCTGCTAAGCAATTTGTGTTTTTCCCACAGATTGTTATCAAAATAGTTTGGTGCACTACATTATATTTTATACCGTGCATTGTATGTTTTTGTATGACCTTTAAGCGTGTAAGAGGAAGTTGAAGGTTGTAAATCTTAATCTTGATGAGGTTTGCTTATACCTTGCTTTGGCATCTCTCTTTGAAAGTGGTTGACAATTAGAGCAGTCTGTGAGGTGCTGTGAAATGACTGAACTGGACTCAAACCACTCAGTAGTACTTGTTTGTATTGTGCAGTAATAGTGTTTTAGATCAACTGTATGGATGCTTTCTCATGTCTGGATCAATACTAATGACAAGGATGTGCCGCTCTCTTAAATTAGCTTCAATAATATTTTAACCTGTAGATTCAACTAATAGAAATCGCTGTCTCCTGTCCTTTTCTATTCACATACTCACATGTGCTCCTTTGTCCAAACTCATTCTGACTCTGTCTTTGTCTCTGTCCGTTAGACTTTTCAGCAGCTTAGGTGAGCTCCACACCATTTCTCAGAGAAGTTACGGCACCACCTACACCATCCGCCCCGGGAGCCGTTACCCCATGAGCCGACGCACCCCCAGCCCGGGTTCACCTGACCGGGACCCTCTCGGGCGATATACGGGCTTCGGGCTTCCCACCTCACCCACCCAGCCCCAGACCATCCTCAAGTCCTCCAGCCTCAGTCTGCCCCAGGAGCCTAAAGAGGTGCGCTTTGTGATGAGGAGCTCCAGCGCCCGCTCACGTTCCCGTTCCCGCTCCCCATCGCCCTCACCGTCCCACACGCCCAGGATGGGTTCACCCCTCCTGTCCCTCAGGCCTTTCCACCAGAAGCCCCTGCACCTGTGGAACAAGTACGATGTGGGAGACTGGCTGGAGAGCATCAACCTGGGCGAGCACCGAGCAGGCTTTCAGGAGCACGAGATTGAGGGCTCCCACCTCCCTGCTCTGACCAAGGATGAGTTTGCAGAGCTAGGAGTGACCCGTGTGGGCCACCGTATGAACATAGAGCGCGCTCTCAAACAGCTGCTGGAGAGCTGACACCTGCCCTGAGACACAGGCTACTGACACAAAACACCACTGTCACACACTACACACTACTGACACAAAACACCACAGTCACACACTACACACTACTGACACAAAACACCACTGTCACACACTACACACTACTGACACAAAACACCACAGTCACACACTACACACTACTGACACAAAACACCACAGTCACACACTACACACTACTGACACAAAACACCACTGACACACACTACACA
>JAVQKC010201615.1:0-20061 GCA_036025475.1 Philypnodon macrostomus | reverse complement strand
CAGGCCTAAACCAGGACAACACAGGCCTAAACCAGGACAACCCAGACCTAAACCAGGACAACGCAGGCCTAAACCAGGACAACCCAGGCCTAAACCAGGACAACCCAGGCCTAAACCAGGACAACACAGGCCCAAACCAGGACAACACAGGCCTAAACCAGGACAACCCAGACCTAAACCAGGACAACGCAGGCCTAAACCAGGACAACCCAGGCCTAAACCAAGACAACCCAGGCCTAACCCCACCGTTTCTTTCCTCTCTCCCTCTCACAGTCTGCCTTCAGGAGCTATCAGGTACGATTAGTTGGAGCAATAATGGCTTGTGCTTAATCAGCAGGTCAATAGGCAATGTTATGCTCCATCCAGCCCATCTTGGCCACCGCTAATATAACACTTAACAAGGAGAGAGCAGTATACTGACCAGGGCATGAGCAAAGTCCTCTAAAACACACAAGAAGACACACACACATGCACATTTACAACTACAAGAACAGTGTAACTTTGAGAACAACAAGAGTTTCATGCTCGGGGAGATTTTATACAAATCTGTTAATTGCCGTTTCTGTTAGCGTCAAGGGTTTCTCTCTGTTGTGTTGCTGTCAATTAGAAATATGTACAGTACATTGTGTATGATAAGGCTGTACATACTTAACTGCTAATACTAAAGTTATAATTAAGGCCAGAAGTGAATACAGCCAGATGGTCTCAAGCCAGTGTATGCTTTATGGTGGCCCAGCCTGGATAAATGGAAAGCACAGTGCAGTATACCATAAGTTGTATATCATAGAGAGCATAAGTTGATATCAGGTATTTCATGATTATTTAAATGAGCTTTTTTACTCAAGGAACCCTCACCCCATAAGTTCAACTTTCCACCACATTTACAGAGAGATGAAGGTTAAAAATAAAATGAAGGTTACATAAACATGACTTGTTGTGGTCACCCGCGGGGCTGCAACAGAGGGTAAAGTTCATTAAGTCAGGTTCTTTGTCTGTGTGCACGGGGACTGGGTTTTCAGCACTGTAGGCAAAAGGAACATCTGTTTGCAAAGACTTATCCTGATTTAAAGGGCTGCTGCCTATTCACTCCTCATCAAAAGGCCAACTGAGCCGGGCTTGTCTCATTTTTGGGGAAGGATTCGGATAGAGCAGCATCCCATCTCTCAGTGTTATTAGTGAAAAAGACACATGCAGGGAGATCAGCGGAACAGGAAGGAGCCCTGACCGGAGTAGTAATGTTGGAATTATATTAAAACAATAACATCAAATTGAGACATTAATATTCCATAAAGCTTTTGTTGTCATGTTTCTGAAAGTGCAACATTGACACATTTTAAACAATCAATTTTAGGAATCAGCTAAGTGTATAGGGCCAAGTGTGTAGGGCCAAGTGTGTAGGGCCTAGTGTGTAGGGTCAAGTGTGTAGGGCCAAGTGTGTAGGGCCAAGTGTGTAGGGCCAAAAAAGTGTTGTAATTATGAAAATAATAAACTGTGGATCAGAGCTACCTAATTTACTTGACTTGTGCAGCATATAAATGTAGAAAATCTTACTAAATATTCTGAGTATATAGAATGAATGCTAAAACATGAATAGCGCCCGCCTTTAAGCTAAGAGGTTTAAATCTATGATCACCCACCAGCTAATGCATGTTTTAGAACAATTGGAAAGTCTAAATGGCCTTTTTCCAACGTGTACCCTGTCTAAGGCCCATAGTTGTTGAGACAGGCTCCATTCTCGTGACTTCTTATTCCCCTGATAAATCAGAACTAATGAACATGCTATCCTATTCAAATACATTGTCTCGCAGCCCTTAATATATGCTTAGTATATGTGTTTTTACATTTCAGTATGCACAGTGCTAATGGATATAGGGGGCTATTGATCTAAAAAGTCAATCTAATCAAAATATCAATATAATTTGTGGAAATAGGCTTACAGCAGCCGAGTATCCATCTCTGAAAAACACAGGACGAGGGATGACGCCTCTCACATAACAATGTCTCCAAATAAATCAGCTTGAATATGAAGTTAGATTTATGAACTGGTCACTTATAAAATTTTATGCAGTCCAAATGATTGCTTTAAAGTTTAATACCAGTGTGTGTGAGGACAAGGTGGTGATTTACTCTCTGGAAATGATCTGAGTGATGAGTTGTAAATAATGTTTTGTCTGACAATGACTAAATCGGACAATGCTTCAGCTCACGTTACAGTATCAGACGATTCGCAGTGAGTTTTTAACACAAGGCTACACGCTAAATAGTTTCTGACCAGTGACAATAGACATCACATTAAACCTCTCCACAGGGAATATGACCTAGTGAAGTGACCTTGCATCAGAATTGACTAGGGTCCTTACAAGAGGGAAGAATATTGTCTTCAGAACAACAGTTTGCATTTTAGTATATTTTTATGCTTGTATGAAAAAGGAATACACTTTGATTTAATCTTCTTTTTCTGGATTGGTGGGCAACTAAAGCCAGTCTTTATACAAATGTGCAGTCTACATCCTGGACCACACAAAGTTAGTGGCAGCACTGACACGGAGTCATACACGGACAGACAACTCTCAAATTCACTAGGGGAAATGTAGATTAATTCACCCAAAACATGTCTTTGGATCTAGTATAAGGGAAAGTTTGAGTACCCGAAGAGACACATTGAGGACATGCGGACTCAACTCAGAGTTCTCATCCAGCTTGAGAGTCAACACCACAGTCTCCTTGTAATGCTTTTTATAGTCATTTTTCCATTTGTTTACTAAAACCAATCTGATTTAGCATTTAAGACTTCATCCAGTGAAGTCTATTGAATGTCAGTTATGGCCTTTTCATTTGCACGCCTCATAGAGTTCCATAATAACATGTTCTTGCTTATTAAGCTATGAGACATCACTACTTTGCACTTTGATATTATAATATTATGTGTTAAGTGCTAATACATGCACTGTTAAAACCTGCCACCAAATCAGAGATGAAAACCATTGTTAAATTACATATCTGTAAGGTTTTCAGCTAATTGAAAAACAAAACTTGGTGACTATTTGGTACGGAATAATCATATGGACCCACTAGTACAAGTCTGTCATCTCTTATATACCTTGGGGTACCATGCTGAGCTAATCTGTAATAAAGGAAAACAATAACGTGTGTATGAAATAGCTTTGTTAGAAGACTTGGTCCATATGTGTACAGTAGATTTTGCTCCTTAACCTGCTGTAATGAGCCTAATGCTTATTAATAGCTCTTGTTCTTGACTCTCAGTATAAAATATTCAACCTCGAAGAGAAGAGAGGTCGAAGAGTTGCATAACTACTTTAGCCTTTTGTCCTGAACGAGCGTGCTGCTGAGGACAAGAAGATACAAAGCCACAATAAAATCAAGCATCAAAACAGTCTTAAAAGGTGGGCCGTAAAAGGTGTCCTCCCTCTTTGTGAAATGCCTTATCTTCTCCTCCGAGGGCAATTACATTCACGAGGGGATGACTAAGGAATATAGGCAAAAGAGATACTGAGTGTGTCAAGTACGTCTGACCCCGGCCCAGGACACATAAGTGCTTTGAATAGAGCTCCACAAGTTTAAGGTCAGTAAAATTGTAATAAGTTTGAAGAATTCACCCAGACATAGTGCATCCCTCATTCAAGAAACCAACTACAGCTCTGCTTACTACCATCAGGAGTTGGCTGAAACCTTTCCTTGCAACTATGGGCCTAAGGCAGGGTGGAACCTATACAGTGGCCAGTTAGTCGCAAGGCATGGACAAGGCAGCCAATCATTAACTCTGAAATGTATTCACAATGGATATTTTAGGGTCACCACTTCACCTTAACATGCATCATGTTTGGAGCTGAGTATTTAACCCTTGTGTTGCCTTGTGTCAAAGTGACCCGAAGATGCTCAACGTGGTAGGGCACAGATGCATGTGTGCTCAAAAGATTTTTTGTACACAAAATAAGCTAAAGCCAGACAATTTCATGGCAAAAAAATGTATACTTAAACAATTTTTCTCTTTGTAAAAATTCAAAACAACAACAAGGGCGACAGAAGGGCTAGAGAGAACCCACAGTAACACAGAAAGGACCTACAGACTCCGGTGTGTTGTTCTTTATCCAATAAAGAATGAATATTGCTTATTGCAGTCTAAAACAATATTTGTCTCTAACCATTTTTGAAGTGTTCAGGTCAATGGTGCTAATCCTCTCAAACATTAGAGACCTCACTATTGTTAATGATAAACCACCCCATAATGTGCCATACACTGAGCTGATATCAGAATGCCACTGAGTCCATTGAACTCCTAATTAACTGTCTTTGCTTTCCAACAAGATGGTAATCCGGCAGTAATTAGGGAAACTACTATGTCGTTCACACACATACAGGTTGCAGTGTGGGCAGTGATGTGCTTACAGTGAGAAATGTAAAAAGCAAAAAACAAGGGCAGTTTGGGTCCTTAATACAAATAGACCAGGATTAAACCAGGTGTAGGTGTAATGAAGGACTAAACTAGGCGCTGTAAGAACTAGGTACAATTAAATCTAAGTATAAACCAGAAATACAACAAAGGTAGGTGTAAAAGGGACTATATCCGAAAATGGTGTAAACCAGATCTTAACCAATGCTAAAGGTGTACAAAAACTAGACCTAAACCAGGACTGAATTATGTCTACTAGATCTAAACTATGTCTAAATAAGGGTTGAACATGGACTAAACCAGAGAATGGTGTAAAAAGATAAGTCTAAACCTGGGCTAAAACACAGCTAATAGGAGTATGCCAGTGATAGATGTAAACTGGATTGAAATTAGGCCTATACTAGGACTAAACTAGGTCTAAACCAAAGATATCTCACCTTGGTCAGTACTAAGCCACCCTTTGGTCTAAACCTTAGTGAAGTCCCTATGGCAAAGTAAACAAATGATGAAGAAGGCCTCAAGAGGAGGAGGATGGATGTGGAAGAGAAGAGATGGTCACTGCAACACAGTTTTAGCACAAAGACACAATGAGGACACAACAGGGAAAAATACAAGACATGCTCAGAGTGTGGTACATAAGGTTTAATGAATGAAAAGAATGTAGATGTACAGAAAGCTATGGAATGACACAGGACATCAAACAAGGACCAGACAAAGAGCAAATTCTTTATTGATGGTTACAACATGAAAAGGTAAGGAGAGAAAGAGAATGGTTTAACCAAGGCCACAATCATAGTATAGTAGAGTAAGAGCAGGGTATGGAGATATAATAGGCTCCTGAAAAATGTAAAACAAAACAAAAAAGGACAAACAATCGAACGTGTTCTTTAATTGTTCTTCAACGGGTCACAATAATAAAGATTTTACCAATATCCATAAACAATTGTTATAGTAAATATGTGTATTTTGGGTCTCTGATCATTAGCAGCCTAGTCCTGTTCTACGTTTATTGCGTGATCAATTTCCCTGTATGTTTTGTTTTTGCAAATGATGGCAAAACGTAAATGCCTTTTTGGGAGAAATAAAATGATTTGCCTCTATCTCCAATCACCTATTTTAAAAAAGCACTATATAAGACTGGCTTAACAATGGCTTAAAGAGGTGAATTATTCCCAAAAGTTAAGATGCTATAACAGAAAGTACAATACTGTGGTGCCTTCTACCCCATTACTCTGTCCATGACTACGGCCTTGGTTTTTGCCACATGGTTAGCTGAAGTGAGGATGACATTAACAGCAGTAGCCTATATAATGCACACAGTCCACACACACACACAATACACTGCACTGTACATGACGAAACAACGTGAAGTTGGAGGCAAAGAAACAATGACTCAATGACATCATCCTACGCATTCAACTTTACAAAGTGATGGAAGAGGAAGGACTGTACGCCGCTCAGCTCGGCACAGTTGTATTGAACCCACTCTATAGGGTTGTAGTGGTTGCTGCTACATGGTGCAGACTGGCTGCAGTGGCCGATAGGAATATTATGTCATTTTTCCTCACCCCGTATGTGTCAGCTCCATCGTTTTGACGTGGCACGCTGCCTTTCTCTGGCAACCTGCATCACATTAGCATCCTCACCCTCATCATCAGCCTTATCCGCACTATAAGATTCATACTCACCACATACGCTTCCTGGGTGGAAGACAATGTTCTTTGTTGACGGCGGTCACCCCCAGAGCCAGCTGCATAACAGTAATGTATTTCTGGTAATTCACCATGTTACTGTCCACCGCTACTAAAAATCCAACCCAAAGAAAAGCACAGGTAATCATATAGTAGGTATTTCTCCCTATTCCCTGGCATCCGCCTCCGCTGCGTCTTCCCTGCTCGACATCACAACGCCATTTCCAGTGCTGAAGGACTGACAGCGAAAACACTCCCCTAGGAGCTGAGGGAAAGGTGCCGTACCGCGTCGACCCATGTCTGCAATGACACTCTGACCGTGTACTACTGGTTTTTTCTCCCCTCAAACCGATCGCCGATCCATCCGCGTACAGTCAGGTATTTTTACGCGCGGGTTCGTCTCTGTTACGCTCGGGATGTGACCATGATCTCGATCCTCCTCCTGCCGTTCCTTGCCTCCAATCCAGGGCTGAAAACACTCTCTTAAAAACGCTGCAGCGTCCAGGCGTCCCCGTGTGTGTGTATGAGGTAGAGGGAAGAGTGTGTACAGGGGATAGTCAGAGGGGAGTGTGAGAGCAGGGAGGGGGGCTCGCTGTAGCATCTATTCAGGAAGTGCAAAATGTAGCCGTAATTACTTCGAGGATTATTGCTAATTCACATAAATCATGGCTTTTTGGAATTATGTAACATTCAATAGACTATAAACTCAATTGGTTCACACAGGAGCTACTCAGCTGTATAATGTGTCACTTATAGTAGGCCAAAAGTAAACCGGCCCTTAAAGTGATGTATGCAATATGTATCATTACATATAGGCACATATATACATGAATTTTTTATATGAATACATTATCATTTAACAGACATATACCATACATAAGCAAGTGCTTTCATGGGCAGGTGGTAATCCCATTCTGTAGCAGTAGGGGGAGTTGTAATCTGAGCGCCAAATCCACTTTAGACACAAATGTGCAAAATAAGTTGTTTTAAATAATAATTCATATTTTTTACGCTGCTGAGCATATGCATAATATTTCAACATTTTCCTTTTGGCTTTTTCCCCTCTGGGATCACCACGGCAAATCATCTGCACGCAGTAATTTGCACACTAATTTGGCATAAGCCTTACTTTGGATGCCCTAATCTTGTGCAACCTTCTCCATTTATCTAGGCTTGGTACTGGCACCAAGAGTACATCCTTGTGCTCCTCTCTATTTGAAATTGCATATTGCTTGGACTAACAAGCTGCTTCCCATATAAAGGCAAGTGTGATATCTAACAAGGTCAATGTCTTCCATTTGTCTTGGGCTTTGAAGAACACTCTTGGTCCAAAGCGGAGGTGGTCACGGAGCTGTGCACAGCTGACTGAGCTTTGACCTTTGGCATTTCTGTTGTCATGGTAACGGGATGAACAGCTCAAACCGGTGAATCGTTAAATGTCAGACACGGTTTAATGAGGAAGTAGCTATACGGGCCAGACACCAGTCTATGTAGATATTAATGCTAAATATAAAATTATTGAATAAGCTCTGGCATATGTATTATAAAATGCTTCCCTATTATGAAGGAAGGTGGACATTAAATAAAAGAAAATAAGCAAAATACCATTTACTAACTGTGTTTTCATGCCATGTGGACATATAATACTTTCGCTACCTACTTTCCTCCCAACCAAACACAATCGTTCCTTAAAAAGTAGGACATCCTATTGTGTGCTGACATTAACAACATGTAACCAGTAGTACATCGTTTCAAAAGACCTGTACTGTACACAATATGGGGCAATATAGAGTTAAACTTATATAGGTCTAAAAAGGTAACATGAAGAACATACTATGGCCACTAGTTCAACATGTCTTTTAAGGTTTCTATCTACTTATATTACCCTATCCTCCCCTTGCCCGACACCTGAGTGTGAGAAATGCTGTTGGTGATATTAATAGAGCTGTTGCATTAATAATGATGGAGGCTTTAGGACTTAATTTAGACTAGTCACTGGATTTCTGGATGTTGAACTTTGGACTCCTGACGATTTCACTCAGAGTCATTCGAGGATGGAGAACGGTCCCTGTTCAAACATTTATTTTCATCTCATCAGGGAGCTCTGCTGAGGAACGTTTGTCATTTTGCAGCGTGTATAATGTTGATGACTAAAACTGACAAAAGGTTTGAAGACATGCTGTAGCTTTAGAAGAAACTCAAGGCGATGTATTTAGTATATTTTCAACAGGCTACAAAATGCAAAGTGAACACTCAAAAGAATCCAGCTGTGACCACGCTTGGCCCTCAAAAGTTCACAGGTACAGTAGGTTTGTCCAACCCTTTCATCAGTGATTGTAGGTTGCTCACATCTTTCTGTCTCTCCATGCTAATCCCAGTCCCAGTGATGTTGAGATCAGGTTTGTGGTGATAAACCAAGTAAAGATAGTTACTAACTATAGACGCCAAGGCAATGGGTTTATGTCATGTGTGGTTCCAGACAGTGATCATGATTCATACAAATATGAACGTTGCTCACCTTGCATACTTGTCATATAAGTTGATCATGTAAAAGCATTGCTGTTACTGCATTTCTTAACACAACATTTGCACAGTACTGCATAATAAAACTACCATTACATAACCATGTACAACCGTCAGACCATTTGTTTGATGCTGGCAGTCAGAAATAGTTTTTGAGTTTGTGCAGGAGTCAGACTCTACTTCAGTGCACTTCACAGCTGCTCCATCTCAGTGGACTTTGCCCGCTCTGCCCACACCACCTGTCATTAGCAGAAAATCCAGGCCGGCGTTTAGGGTTGTTTTTCACTCAATAGAATGACACACAGCTTCACAGTAAGTCGATTAGTCTAGACTTTGAAGACTTACAGAAGTGAGCCGGCTTCTCACCTGAGTGGACCGCTCACTGCTGTCTCTCTCTCGCCTGAGCTCCCCGACTTAAGCAGAAGAGACAGAGCGGTCCAGAGAGGGTTTGTGAGACTGAGGGCTGTGTTTTTCTCTATTTCACCATATTGTTGCTGATTATTACTTTAACACTTAATGTTCTTTCATTCTTAAACCAAATTGGTGGTATTTATTCTATTTAATTATTAATTAATTTTTTTTATCATGGACTAATGGTTAGCCACAGTTGCCCTGGGGCAGACTAACAAAGATGTGGCAGCCATCTCAGACAACCAGTAGTCATTGCCTACTAGTGGCCTCTCTGACCAAACACAGCATGATGCACACAGTTCATACACCTTTGTTGCACAGATTGGAGGCAAAGTGGGTGAAGTGTTCTGCTCATGGGCACAAACAACGGTATTTAATGAGCTGCCATTGTTATGCAGTGATGATCTTTTATCTCCCTTATTTTTCATTTTTGCTAGGGGTTTTTAAGATTGTATGAATTTGTTAGTTTGATCAAGAAATCTAAGTCAGCAGCCTAAGCATTTTGTGCTGAAAGCATTATATTAAAAACCTTGGTTGAAACACATAGCTTGTCCTCTGTTAGTACATGAATATAGCCTGTTAGTGATGCTGCCAGTGTCAGGGGAGCCAATTCTCATTGGGACACGCTGCTGTGTGTACCCAGGACAGCCCCAATGTACAAAGAGCTGCCTCTTCATGTAAATGATCTAAAACCCAAACCCTCCAAAAGCCATAGTAAAAAGGAAGACTAAACCAGTTTAAACTGGACCTAAACCAGGAAAAAACCATGGATATTCTATCAACTAGACCTAAACCAGGGAAGAACCATGGATATTCTATCAACTAGACCTAAACCAGGACTAAAGAAATCTATGTCAAGACTAAACCAGGTCTAAACAGACTAAAACAAATACAGCCTTTTGTTCTAAACCCTGTTAAGAACATTAAATTACGTAAGAAGGGTATATAAATAAATGTAATGAGCATTCTTTATAAACTATAGCTGTGGATAGTGCTTACACTTCAACGCAACTGAACATCAGGTCTTTATAGAAATTTAAAAACAGTCCCTTTTGTGGCTGCCAGATCATTACTTCTGGGTGAGTGGAGGCAGAAACCACTGCAGGCCATCAGAGGAAACTAAACGCATCCAGCACTCTCTCATATGTCCTAATATTTGTTCATGCGGTACCTCTGCTTACTCTGATTAAAATGGTCCATTACAAAAGAACAACATAGTGAGCACATGATGCAGACTGTTGTGGGTAAGGTTTTCTGTAATGTATTTTTGCAGTGTAAACAATTATAAAGGGCTTAAGCCGGGCACACTCTGGTAAGCAGCCAGTTAGTCGCAGGGTTGACACAGAAAAATTTACAGACAACCTTACATTTTCATTCACTGCAGGATCATTATCGGACATGCTGGACACACATATAAGCGTATAGGTGAGGTCAAAGAATGAAGACCGTATTGCAGAAATGCAGAGGTTATCTAGGCTTCATTCCTCTGTCACAGCTGTGGGGCAGACCTATGTAGATGTGGCAGCCATACCAAGCCTCTACCTGACTACCTAATGCACCACCACATTCATATAGCCTATAGGGTTGCACTCTAGAGGCAAGGCAGGTGAAGCGTCTTGCCCAAGGACACAGCAGTAGTGTGAACTGGGATCAAACCGTCAATCTTAAAAATAGTGAACAACCTCTACAACCTGAACAACTGATGCCCTGTTTTTTTAGTTTTTTTTTTACAATATACACCTATGTGTATTGTGTAAGTGCATTGCCCAAGGACACAATGGCAGTATGGTTGTATATATGCATTACTAGTTGGAGTGGGAATCAAGCCACCACCCTTCAACCTGCTCTACCTCCTGATCCAATGCTGCCCTTATAGAATGTGATGGAAGGACACTAAAGACCATTACAAATGCACTGGGGCACATTTAAACAGTAAAGATTATGGCCACGCCCCTCCTACTGCCCCCTCCAACCTCAAAGGCGTGAATGGGTCCAGCTTCAGCATCACTAACAGAGGCAGTAGTAGTATTATGTCAGCGGGAAAGCATTGAAGGAGATAGGAGTGGGTATATGTCTGAGCTGCTGCAGTCTGAAGCTCCACTACCCATGCACCTTCCTTCACTGCAGCACTGTGGTTTCACATTGGCATCCCCCCTCTGTTCCTCTGCATCTCCTCGTCATTACCCTTCTCACATGAGAGCCCTCTGCTGATGACATCTATTATTATGAGCTGCACGTTCGCACACACCCGGGAAACACGTGTGTACCAATGATTTAGACTGAGAGGGGGTTTTAGTACTGACCAACATACGTGTTCAGATGACATTTAATAGATATGTTTGGTTTACTACTGAGTTGACAGGTTTAAAGCTAGTTTAACCCTGCTCTAACCCTGGTTTAGTGTTCAGTTTAGTTTTTTTAGCATGGATAAGTACAGCTTTTAACCAAATTCAACCCGCTTTAGTCCTTGTTTTGTTCTGCTTATTTGTCCTGGTTTAGTCCTTGTTTTTAGATCTGGTTTAGCCCTTTATTATTCCTAGTTAAGACCTATTCATGGTCTACCCTAGTTTAGTCCTGGTTTTCACCTATCGCTGTTTTTTGTCCCAGTTTAGTCCTAGTTTTGACCTGGTTTATCCCTACCATAGACCTGATTTATACAAAACGTAGCCCTGAGTTTACCCTGGTTTACTATAACTTACTTCTGGGGGGGCTTGGGCACATTTTATGGGGGCTGTATCCACTTTTAAAACAATCCTAAATACACCCCTGTGCAGAAATAACCCACTATAAACTACCACTCCCCGGTGCATGGCGACTAAATAGGACATAGACACAGGGCTGCCCTTCTTTCTCGTGCCCTTCCCGTCCAACAGCAAAAAATCAAGACTGCTTTGTAGGACTCCAGAATCCTATACAGTGTACTCCCAGAGGGGACAAACCTGGACGTATGCCCCAAGAACCACTCTACTGCTGTAACACTGTGATTTATGACTTTTGCAGCAAAACAAAGAAGTTCACAGAAAAAGTCCTCTTCTTCCACATGAATACACTGCACCAAGAAGGAGTAATGAAAAGGTAGACTCGTCCGTGTCTGTGGGGTGGGCTAGACTTGAGCAACATATGCCTTCCAAAAAAATCAGATTTATATTTGATTATATTTTGTTTACTCTTGGTTTAGTCCTGCTTCATATGCATCTCCAGTTTAGCCCTAGTTTAGTCCAGCTTTATACTTGACTCTTTAGTCCTGGTTTATATATGTTCTGCTTAAGTTTAAGCCTGGGTTAGCTCTGGTTTAGTCCTTCGGCCTAGTTTATATCTACTTTTGCCATGGGACCTAGTTTATTTCTGGGGTAGACCTGGGTTAGCCTTGTTTAGTCCTGGTTTAGTCCCGATTTATAGTCTTTTCTGGTTTGGTCCTGGTTTAGTCCAACTTTACACTTGACTCTTTAGTCCTGGTTTATATATGTTCTGCTTGAGTTTAAGCCTGGGTTAGCTCTGGTTTAGTCCTGCTTCACATGTGTCTGGTTAAGTTTGGGTTTAGTAGTTTAGCCCTGGTTTATCCCTATAGTTTACTCCTAGGTTAGTCCTGCTTTGCACTTGTATCTGTTTTAGTTCCAGTTTCGACCTAGTTTCTATCTACTTTTGCCCTGGGACCTAGTTTATTTCTGGGGTAGACCTGGGTTAGTCCAACTTTACACTTGTCTCATGTTTCATCCCAGTTTATACTTAATTTCACTCTGGTTTAGTTGTGGTTTAGTCCTAGTTTAGCCCTGATTAAAACTAAAGCTTACGTTTTATGGGGGCTTGAGAACATTTAGGGTGCTGGAGCCACCCTTAAATAGACCTACCTACGGCCCTGTCTGTCGCAGTGTTTCTTCTCTCTGCGTGTGTGAACCGTGAGGTGAGTCATCAAGGCACAACCTCCGAGCCGCTTCAGCTAATCTACCCCACTCTTCCTCCTCCCCATCCTCCTCCTGAACCTGCCAGCAGCATCTCATTTTCTCCACTTATGGATGGGGCCACGCTGACTTACATCATCGCTGCAGACACTCCATACTATACACACGACATATAAGGCCACAACACTGAGCCGAACACTGGTGAATGAATGCCAAAATGCACCCTTTGTCACTATTAAGGGTGTATTAAGAATGCAGCCCGCCAATGGCCCATAGTTACTGGGATATACTCCAGCCTTTTTTGACCTTTTAATTTAGCATTTACAGGACATTTTTCTTGAAACATTTATTCTCCTGAGAGGTCATGAGGTCTGAGATTCCAGTAACTAAGGAGGTGGAGAACATCCAGACATATACTGACAGATAAACATAGCCATAGTAGACTCACATACTTACTATTCTTTTATCATATAAAGTTTCAATTATTTAACCAAAAAATATATAGGCATTTTTTGTTTAATTATAGTGAATTGCATAGGTATGAAGATATGCAGTAAATATGTATGCATCACCAATTCCATATATAGGCCTACAGTTGAGCCTAGGAACAACATGGAGAAAATAAGATCCAGTCAGAATCAATTGTTTCATTACCCTGACCCTGAACTGTTTTATGTTTACAAAGGAAAGTGCTCATGTTATCACTTTAATGTGTTGCAGAAGATCTCTTGTGTCTCACCAGAGGTTTTATGTTGCCATTAAAAAGTACAAAAGTCAGCTCCTCATCGGCACATGGGTCTGTGGTGCCCTTCGAGGCATAAGTCCAGAGATGTGATTAGATTCTGTATGTTCACTCTCACTCAGCAGGATATGGACACACAAAAAAAAAACACTTAATAAACATGGTATATGTCTATTTGATATTTCAGATCTGACAGTCAATCACTTCTATCGCTGTAGATTGCGAGAATTGTGCACAAAACAAGGAATCAGAAAAACTACATTACATAGGTGCAAATACCAAGATTCATTTGACACTAACTGAGCACTTTATTAGGTATCATATACTTTTTTACCTGCTTGTATGCTTCAATAATTAGTTAGCCCATCACAAGCCAATGGATTTAGTAACCGATAAGTTCAAACCAATCATAGGATTCAAGAGGAATGTGTTTTAAAGGTATTACAGAGGTTATTTGCCACACATCAGAAACTAGTGTCTGTCAATGTCAGTCTCAACAATAGAGCAGCCTCAAACATAATAAAGACTTCTTCTGAGTGAACTGTACCTTTAATGTAACTACTAGGACCCGATAGCATTCATTTGAATTGCATCTCTGAATACAACAAATCTTCATAGACACTAGATTTTCTTTTGCAGATACTTGCGTTAGTGTTCTTTTCAGCCATTGTACTAGTTAGCACCAGAGCTAATGTGTACACAAGCATAGCCACGCTTCCTCATCACTTAGCAGGCTAACCAATAACTGACAAAACTACTTCAGTCAGCCAATAATAGAGGAGGTAGCGTCGTCTATTATTAGTTGATTGTTTTAGGTCCCAGGTTTATGAATATTAAATAGCATAGAGACAGTAAAGTCAATTTTGAGTAATATTTAAATACCAGAGCACAATACCAAACTGAATGCCACTTGATTAAGTACTTTAGTCTACCTAATAAAGTGGCCATTGAGTGTATGTCTATAACAAGCTCCACAGCTGACACACACCACTCTGTCAAACAGGGACTCAAATTTGGAAAACCGAGCATTCATGACTTCAGGCGTTTTCTGTCCTACTTCTCCTCAGAGTGAGCAAATAAAACATTATAAACACACAGTCACCCCAACACTTGACCTCATTGCATTAAGTGAATCACAAGCTGTGTTAACAGGTGATAGGCTCCTGGCAATTCAGATTATGACACTGAGTCATAAAAGCAAAAGCGGAAAGCAGAAATGAACAGAATATTGTGTAAGTATGAGGTTGTGTGACATGAACAATCTAAAAATACTGTTGCATTTCTATTTGGCAAAATGCTATGCTAAGTAGTGTTGTTTTCCAATTTCTATGACAATGACAACACCGGGTTTCACTTTATTAGGTATAATGAATGGAATTGTTGTACAGACCATTTCTAATGTCATTTGGAATGTTAAAAATTCCGGCGACTGGAGACAAAGTGAGTAGATTTTCTGGTGAGGGATAGAATAATTCTGAGCATACAATAAAAAAAACTAGCCAGCCAAAATGCTAAGTGTATGTACATCAAATAAACATACAATGTGAGGTACATTCACTAATGTTTCCTAACCAGACTCTGACATCACCTACATGTAGCAGAGTGGTTGTCATTTATCATCTTAATTTGTAATTTTGTGTGGCTAATGCTAATTTCTCTTTCTGTTTACAAACTTTGAAAGGGTCTATAGTGCATTTAGGTAAAAGGCTATTGTATATGTAATATATATCGTTATAATATTTGGCATTGCCACCACTTCAGTAAATGTAGCAGTTAGCAGTAATCCTTTTTATAATATAGCCCAATACTGACATACACAATAAACTGGCATCAAGATTATTGTGATCTTAAATTTAAAAAAAACACACACAATATAACTTGTTTTGTTATATTGCCCACACGTATTTTAAGTATGACAATTGAAAAACACTTACATTGCCTCGAACTGGTGCTGCATCTTCGGTCAGTGGCACCTCTGTTATGAGTGGCAATTCTGGCTGCATTGTGTTTTGAATTCTGTGTCATCTTTTTTGCCTATGTTTATGTGTGTGTGTGTGTGTGTGTGCGTGTGTGTGTGTGTGTGTGTGTGTGTGTGTGTGGGTGTGTGTGTGTGTGTGTGTGTGTGTGAGAGAGAGAGAGAGTGGTGCACAGAGCCAGACCTTTGGGATAGCAGTCTCCATGCTGACTTAGCTGTCATACATTACAGAGGCCTCCTTAACGTTCTAGAGAGCATATCAGCTCGTCTGCCCTGTCAAATCACCCCCACCACCACCCCATACCTCAGATACCCAGTCTGTCAAATGTAGGCCCAACCCCTCCCTCATCCTGCTGTGTTAGCGCTAGGACCGGGCTACTCTCCTGAAGTCAGCATCAAACACACATGTTTTTATCACCTATGTGTGCATACACAAGACACAAGAGTGACATCCATAACTGTATAGTGTAGGTCACTATTTTTACTGTTTAATGTTTAGATTAGCAACAAACTTTTTATATTTACAAAAAAGCTAAACCTGTCCAGCTTTTTCTCTGCTGAAAGAGGTTAAATGATGTGCATGCCCCTTTAAGACCCTATTTTCATTTGCTCTATGCCCACATCATCAACACAGCCAGTGCAAACAATGCAACACCTAGCAAGGTGGGGTGTTTTCCGCTACTGAGAAGGTTGGCGTCTCAGCATACAAGATTACTCAACCATGCATGAGTATGTTAGACCCTGTAGGAAGCTCAAAGTTACAATAGGTCCCCTTTAGTATTTTATTCTACAACATTTTAGTCTCCAGTTGGTCTGCTGGTGATGCGTTTCTCACAAAGTATAGCAAACCACCACCACACACGCATGCTGAGAGGCACCATCACTCAGGCACGACACATCCACAGGGGCCTGACAGATGCTGTGACAGAAGCCTCCAATGACCCTGCCCCAGTCAGAGAGAAATGACTGTGGTTCTATATATTATACAGCTCTGTGCAAAGGTTTTATGCAGGTTTTGTAGATATGCTGTTTGGTAAATACCTTTGCTGTGAGCATCCAGACATCAAACCTTCAACAGTTGAATCTTTTTGTCTTTTCAGGCTAATCACAGACAGACTCGTGATGTTAACTAGACCAGTTTTCTGTATGTAACAAGTACAATACACTCAATTCCTAGATCCAGACCACACCCAAAATATTTGTATTGACACTGGATTTTGTGATACAGCATTGTGACTTTACTACATTACTTATTACATTTGCAGAGTACTGTACTGTATCAGTAAGCAGCACAATTATTCCCTTTTTGTCAATATTATAATTGAATATTGCATCCACTTGTTCAAAGACTAGAAGCTGAAAGCGGGTGGTTATAACTACTACAAACTGTGTCCATATCTCACAAATGGTAGCTAAAAATTTTGTCATAAACATCTTTAATGTTTTATGACATGCAGCTGGCTCTCCGTGTGCTGCTGCTGCTGATGTGAGGTTTTTTGGGATAGAGGGGGAGTATAAGGATCTGTTGAATAACAATCCATGGATATTACAAATGGCTGATATTAACAATTGAGCTTTTATTATGTAACACAAAAGTCACATTGTTGAGATTCATGTGAGCATTAGTTGCAGCAAAATAAATTCGAGGGGCAAAGGTTAAAACACAATCGCCTTTAAAACCTTGAATGCATTGCCTACACAACATCAACATTGAGTACAAGACTCACCTTGAGTCAAACATGGGGTCGGTGTAGAGTGGAGGACAACACACGGGCTGCTCCACTTGGTTGTTGAGGGGAACAGGCAGCCCCCCTTTTTTGGCCCTTCCCGAAACACCATCTGCAAAGAACAGGTTCATATTAGGCCTTTTGCATAGTACATTTAGTTCATTTACATTTATGATGTCGAGTGGGCAAAAAAGCAAGAGGGCTCATAATAAGTTGATGTGTGGGATTTTAGACACATATTGACCCAGGATTATACATCATGGAAGCTACTCACATCTTTTTGTCTCTTCATGCTAATAAAAAGACAGACTAAGTGATGTTGAGATCAGGTGTGTGGAGCTAAACCAGATGAAGATAGTTACTAACTAAAAGAAGCCAATGCAATGGGCATATGTCACAATGATAAATATGATAAAATCCTTTTTAATCCGGCCCGCCAAGCAATTTTCTCATATTTTTGAAATCATATAATATTGCCAATTTATCACTCACATTGTTGTAACCTGCAGCAAACCAGTTAACTCCACATCTACATATTTTTCCACTGAGGCTGATGCTGTATGCCTTATTTGTCAAAAAATTTACAAAGAATACAATATCAGCCGGCCCACTTGGCCCATGTGGCTTTTGAGTCAAAAAGATAGCCCACCCCTGTTCTAGATGGTGATTTGGATCCAGAAAAACACTTAGGTTGATCATTTGTTGTGTTACTCTAGCTCATCAATGGTTACCACAAACCCAGAATAACATTGTGGCAAGGCAGACTGCAGCCACGGCGTCTAGGCCATATGTTGTCAGAGGTTCGTTAGGCGCGCTGGCGGTTCAATAATCCCCTCAGCCGTCCAGATTTAAGAAGGCTATTTTTGCAGGCTTTAGTCTGAGGCGCCAGCTTACTGCAAAGTCGGTTCCCTCCTTTTGTATTGTTTTTTTCAATTTCCTATTTCTGCAGAAGAAAATGACACGCAACCTGAGATAAGTAAAAAATACTGAACGCAGGAGTTAAAGATACAAGAGATCGATGCACGGATGGAGGACAGTGTTTTTCATCAAGAGGACATTAGCTCAGCAGCAAAAGCCCTCGCACTGACCCTTGAGTTTTGTATTAAATGTTGCTGATGTAATTATGGGCTGATTGGGTTGTGTTCTATGGTGGAATTGTGTCAAAATGCAAATGTTTTATGGTCAATAACTCTGGGATTGCTGGGCCTATCAACATAAAAAAATACTAGCATAATGTTCAAGTCTTCTCTGTCAATGGCAATGACAACATGTCTATGTGCATGGGTATGAACCAGGCAAATGTATGATGTTGTTCAAACATGCCTGGGCCAGTAGACAGGCAATAAGCCATAAGATTTTAACAGTAAAGTCATCTACCCAATTTGGAATTTGTACAAAAATAGTGTCAGAACCATGCATCCATCGACCAATGTGATTTTACCTTGTCTTTCCAACAGAAAGCATGTAAGCAGGTGAGGGCAAACTTCTTCTAGCACAGCGCAGAAAGAGCAGAACGCATTCGGACCCTTGGTGGACAATCTATCCAGGAACATCTCTGTCCGCTTCCTACTTGTATCTTGTGATAGTATCTCTTTGTACTCTCCCAGTGAAAAGACCTTCTCATAGACTAGATATGGCAGCACAGTGTTGACATCCAGCTCGTTCAGTATCTTCTGCCTGTTCTGTTTCAAGATCTTTGAAGCCCATCTCTTCTTCTTCCTTGAATACAGCCTCCTGCCACACATTTGATGATGGTGCTTTCTCTGTCTCTTCACAAACCACTTCTTTGTGCCGCTGCCGAACATCTTGCCGTTGAGGACACCCACCAGAGCTTCTTCCAAGACTCTGTCAACGCAGGGGGCGAGGTGCATATTTCAAGCCAGAGAAGCCACCATGATGCATATTCTTTTCCTGAAGTCCCTCATTCAAGTCTTTGTTGTTGTTGTTGTTGTCTGAGACGCTTATCTGGGGCAGGAAGAGACAATCTGGACAGTGGCTGGATCGGAGCTGGGTACTTAGCGACACTAAGAAGATTAGCAGACTCTTAAGTACACCAATGCAAGCGGCTCTGCGCAGACATCCTAGACAGACATTTTTCACACTCTTCAGTATATTTTGTTAAAGCCACAGCAGTTCTTAATTATTTTTGTAATAAGTGGTTAATTACTATTTCCTATATATTACAGTTAGTCTGGCCATTCTCCTCTGACTCAACAAGGCATTTACATCACAGAACTGCTGCTCACTACATATTTTTAGGGGGACCGTTTTCTGCAAACCCTTTTGTGTGAAAGTCCTAGTAGTATGGCTATTTTTGTTACAAGCTGTTAAACAGGTGTACCTAATAAAGTGGCCAGTGATGGCAAGGCAAGGCAAGGCAAGTTTATTTGTATAGCACAATTCATACACAGGGCAATTCAAGGTGCTTTACAGAAAAGACAAGTTAAAGAACATAATATAATTAAAAACACAACAATAAGATTAATTAAATTTAAAAATCAAAAGTTTGAAGATAAGAACCACATTCAGTGTCATATGCACAGCTAAACAGAACAGTTTTCAGCTTGGACTTAAACATTGTAAGAGTAGAGGCCAGTCTAACATCTTCAGGGAGACTATTCCAGACCCTAGCTCCATAAAACTGAAACGCTGCTTCACCGTGTTTAGTCCTGACTTTGGGCA
>JAVQKC010201587.1:0-10524 GCA_036025475.1 Philypnodon macrostomus | reverse complement strand
TCTCTCTCACAGTGGACATGCACCTACGATGAAAATTCCAGAGCCCTCCATGACTTCTAAGTGGGAGAAATAGCAAAATAGCAAGGTGTTCAAATACTTGTTTTCTTCACTGTAAGTGTCCTATATAAATACATATACAAAAGTACTTCTAAACATGGGAGAAATATTGATCAAAGTTCAGTCATTTGACCAATTTCACCAGCTATATGTGAACCACTTCAAATTGTAAATATTCATTGTCAAATTCACTTTTTGTAAAAAGTAGAAGGCGGTTTTGCTGGCATCGAGAAAAGTCTGAATTAAAAATGTACTATATTGTTGTTTTGAGGGTTAGTGTAGGTTGCAGTGTAATCTAGATCACAATTTGACCAATGTTGGGGGTTGTCATTGGCAGAATGCATTTAATAATAGCTGTAAACATTTGGGTTGGACTCAAGCACTTCATAAAATTAGTGTTTGACATTTTCTACTTTGACTATATTCCAGGATTTACGACAAAGGTAAATGTATTTTGAATGTCTTAAGTGCTCTAGGGCTGTGTGCTTTCACTTTGTACATGAGGGCATTACAAAAGTCATGTGTAAGTAAATGTAGTTGTCTTTGGGTGAGGTGGGTTTTTGAGGGTAATCCACTGTTGAACACTGTGAGCTCATTAAAGAACGTTACTTGTTTTACTGCTGTTCTGATCATTGTTTGAGGATACAGAGAGTTGTAGATTTCATTTTGATCACAAAACTTCAGTAATTTTAGCCAAGTATTCCAGGAATTGAATAATTAGGATTAACTATAAAAATAAGACTTTCTGGGGTCAATTATTAGACACGTTAACTTCATAAGAAATAGTGTGCTGCCATCTTCTGGTCAAACTTATGAATGACAATGGAATTTTGATGATGGTGTTTTTATTTATTTTGCATTTCTTAAAAGTTGAACATACAAATAGCTATTTTCTAAAACAGGCTGACAAAGACACAACTAAACAAGAAATCACAGAAAATATTTACATCTGGGGAGACAGGAGTATACGGGCACAGAGGTAGGATGAGAGGACCTGGGGGGGTGGTCACATTGAGTCAGACCTCTTGTAAGCCACCATGCTGTTGACCTTGTGGATGGATGTGGTGAAGGAGCGAAGACGCACCTCCTCCGATTGGTCGATGATCTGAGGGCCAGACTCCTCCCACTTGTCGGGAACTACCAGATCTTTGTCTGTGTACACCAGGAGGTCAAACGCACCTGAAAGAAGAAAGATGTGTACTAGCACACAGCAATGCATAGGAAATGTCTCAGATCCAAATCAGGCATAACAATGTGACCCCTGACAGATGAAGTGAATAAGCCAGTCAATAATAGGCAGGTGGTCAAAATGTAAATACACTAAATCTGATGTAGTGAATATCAATGTGGTTGTAACTCACATGGTGTCTCCAGGAGAGGCAGGAATGTAACAGTGGCTGTGATCTGCCTGATGACCGAGCGGATCTCATCTTGAATAGTTTTGATGGACTTCTCTCTGGGGGCACTGGCCAACACAACATCCTTGTAAACAATAGCACATTCTCTACGCTATATAACGAGTATCACAGTAAAAATGACTAACGTGATCTCCTTGGCTGACTTATCACACTCGATATCAAACTGCCATCTCTCCAGCACCTCGTTCGTCTCCAGGCATGTGATGACCAGGACCAACTTCTGTACTGTGCACTCAAACAGCCACTCTGCAACACAAATGCCACTTAGAGGCCACTGACAGCATAAGGTATAAATGAAGGTTTTTAGTTGAATGCTACCTTTTAGCTGGGCGACCACATTGTTGAGGTAGCTGATGAGTTTGGGGTCAGTGGTTAGTTGCAGACTCATGTCATAGTGGGTGACTCTGGTGAAGGTCTCCGGAGGATAGATCCCCCGCTGGTACAAGATGCTGTTGATGCCAAATGCTGAACAAAACAGGATTCATACTTTTAATAATACAACATTGAAACTTTTGGCCATAAAATACAAGACCTAAATACACATACACCAATCAGATGTAACATTATGAACACTGACAGGTCAAGGAAATAACAGAAAAATAACTTAATGAGATGATTGGGCTGGACATGACGGCTGACCAATGTTTGCATAGCTAACTGTCCAGTGTTAAATAACCTTTATGGTGGGCGGGGTTTAGTTTGAGCACGTTTTGAAGAAGTTTAAACATGCTTTCCTAAAATATATGACCTTTACATTCCCGTAACATTTGCGCATTTAGACGAAGCGGACGTTGTAATGGTACGCTAGTATCGTTTTGTACTTGCGATGACAAACCCATTGTGGCCCTGCAGCTGTACCACGGTGCTTGCTAGTCCAAAACGCACAGAAAAATACAGATTAAACGCAACTTTACTCACAAAAAAACTCAGCCACCAGCTCCGCGCTTCCCTTGAGAGTGATGCCTTTCAAAGTACTCGTCATTTTCAGAAAACCTTCAGGATATTATGAACAATAACGCTGTGTTGTATTTCTTTGACGAGCCTTGAACTACCCGCCGAGCAGTTTGAAATCTGACTGAAGCATGGGGCGCATGCGCAAACCCGGACGTCGCAGGAGTGATGACGTGTAAGACTGTGAGTGAGATTCATTTTCCGCCACAAGAGGGCAGTGATGGACAATATTTATAACGTTCACCTGCGTTCCCCAGTCTACTGATGTTACTGAGGTTTGCTGCTGAAAAATGGGTTACTTAACTCAGAGTTGCAGAGTAAGCTTAGGTTTGACAACACTAAACATATGTGTTGCTTGAAGCTGGTTATGAGCTTTCTCTCTTAGCTCAGAGTTAAACCCTTCAGCACTGACTACTGCAGGTGTGCACAGAGCGTGGCACAGATCAACCAATAGGAGTAAGTCTAGACTAGGTAAGGGGGCGGGACTACACTAGAGAGCGGGAAAGGGAACATTTAAAGGCTCTCAATGATAAATGATTTAAATAAACTTAATTTTTCATGTTTTTTACAAAGTATAAAGTGTTGATGATTTATTTATCCTAAAAATATCTTACAAGATATATTGTATTGTTTATTAGTCTTCATAACAATGAACATGAAATAAATTCAAAATCAGTGATTAAAAAATTCTATATTAATGAAATAATGAAAAGCTTTTTAAGTACACTAATTAATAACCACTTAAAATGTGTTCTTGTTCAATGTTTTATAAAGATCTTTCACTGTATTTAAAATAAATAAATCAAGGTGAGACCCAGAAACCAGTTAAGATGTTTCAGTGTCACTTTGCTCACAGCTGATTGGTCAGGTTTGGTTTCCCAGTCTATAAACCAGAACATGCCCTGCTCTGGACCAGGGTAGCCGTGTAGAGTCAGTTACCATGGCAATTTACACAGATCTAAACCAAAACTCAGGGTTTACGCAAACTAAACCTAAACTTACCCAAAACTAAACCTAACCCGGGTTCTAGCAACAGGCCTCTGGTCAGTTCTGAGAATATCTCTGTGTATACTGTTTTAAATACTAATTGATACTACTGTTCTGATAACATTTTACCCAAAAAATTAAAAAATTGGATACCCCAATAAATAGACCCAATTTGACCTTAGACCAGAGTGACATCGTGCTCCATCCACGTTTTTGCTTTTATTCTGTTGAATACATTGAAATGCCCAAAAGGCATTTCAATGTATTTGGCATCCAAACCTTTAGCACTAGGTATTTAGACTATAAAATGATCAAAGGTACCTACAGTGTGTTGCTATGGTTTTCTAGGCCGGCTTTATGTGCCATGACGATACTATCTATGGCCACTGGTGGATTTGTGTTAGAGACCCCTGCCCTAGATTGTCCCCTGCATTTACCCCTTCAATAGATTGTATGAAAAAGTCAACTCTGTCTATTTATGTTCAATGAAAATGAAAATGATGTTTGTGTGGCAGGTGTCAATGGAGGCCATTGTCTACTGTACTACAACTGTACTACTTTCATTTCCTGTTCTCTTCCTCCAGCTGCAGGAAGTGTCAGAGTAAACCACAGAACTATGAGGTCATCCAATACACTGCTACACATGTGCTGCCATTAAACAGAGGCCTGGCATACAACAGCCAACTTACATTTTCCACTGTCATAGCATTATTATTGTGTATTTCTATTTAGGATGCCTGTTGATATATGGCAGGGGGACTGTGCGTCTGTGCATGTGTGTGTGTGTGCGTGTGTGTGCATGTGTCTGTGCGTGTGTGTGCATGTGTGTGTGCGTGTCTGTGCATGTGTGTGTGCATGTGTCTGTGCGTGTGTGTGTGCGTGCATGTGTCTGTGCGTGTGTGCGTGTCTGTGCGTGTGTGTGCATGTGTCTGTGCGTGTGTGTGCGTGTGTGTCTGTGCGTGTGTGTGCGTGTGTGTGCATGTGTGTGTGCGTGTGCGTGTCTGTGCGTGTGTGTGTGCGTGTATGTGTGTGTGTGTGTGTTTTGCCATTTGTTATGTAACCCAGTTTATTTATGTTTATGTTTTTCCACTTCGTGATTTGTTTATTTAAATCTTACTTATTTTTTTGCAAAGGTAGTTTGTTTTTTGTTTCTGCTGTTGTGTCTTGTGTGTAGTCCCCTCACAGACCTGTTCTTATGTGTTCTTACTTGACTTCAAAGGCTTGTCCATCATCATCATCGTCATCATCAATAACATGTTAAACACTTAATCATGTGTTTGCTGTGCACTGCTACAGCCCACATTAATGTTGTAGTCATTGTCTGCGTTTTGTAGTTTGTTTTTGAGTATCCTAAATCTAGAGGAAAATATTTGTTCACAAAAATAGCCATTCCTGACCTCAGCGGTGGGTATTATCGTAAACAGTTGGAGCTCGGAGGCCCCTGTTGTAAACTGTACCTCGTGTTTACCTCATAAAGACACTTAGGCCTTTCCTTTAGTAGTTTATGTGAGGGGCTGGTCTTCTCTGGACACATATTCTGACAGTAAATAAGTAAAAAATGTGGGTGAGTAGGATAAGAGATATGGTCAATCCAACTGCAACAGTACACCTCCTATTACTGTATCAAACACTAATATTTCTATAGTAGACTTCAGCAAAGATTGATGAAGACACTTATTGTTGTTGGCAAATGCAGTGATTCCAAGTACTCCAGTTTCCCCCATCAACCTAAAACAAGGCCAAAAACAATAGTCAAATCCTCCAGCTAGGTACATCCGGACTAAGATTCTGGCTCAAGGTCTGGAGAAGGGCCCTCAGGCGTTGCCCACTGCTCTTGACAGGTAGGCCGGATTTAAAGGATCAGTCAAGTGCAGAGGAGAAATTTCTCTTCAGGGACAATAAAGAGTTCATGAGCCATGTTAATAGCAATTGAAAGCCCTATAGCCATTGCCTGTAAGTAGTGATGCTAATGGTTATTGAGTAAAAATAAATCTGGCACTATCTCAGAGAGACTGTAGGCCAGGACACGGCTCCTCTGTTCTTGTTGACATCATCTCATCACTGTACATGACTGTAGCAGGAAGCCAGGCTGTGAAACACATGAGTCAGTCTGACAGATGAACTCAGTGGGAAAAATGCTTCATGACTTTGGCCCATGACCTTCTGATATTCTTCATTTTTAAAAAGAAAGTGGGAATTCCCCTTCGGACATGTTTCATCAGATCTTGGTCAATATTCACAGCAGTGGAGATGAGAGTTGACACAATTTCTGAAGATATTTTTTGGATTTATTTACAGGAAAGCCGGGGAGAAGAGCAGGGTGAGCCGGAATCGAACTCTGCAGGATCTGAATAAACCAAGCCCTTGAGATGCGTCTTGCTCAGGTACACAACGACAGCATGCGGCGGGAATCCAACCACTAAACCTCTGGGTTACTGGACGACTGCTCGACCACCAACCCTTACAACCGGTGGAGCCAACTATAGCCATACATAAAAAGATCCTAACTACGAGTCGTCATGCTATGCCACTTTCAAGTCATCTCATTTTTTTGCGATAGCCAGTCTCCTTTGACCTGCCTCGTCCGCCCCCCACTGGGACATCTAACAGGTGCCATTTTACAACCAGCTCCGTCATCTTCAGTCAGATCTTGTTACAGTATTCGATTCTCTTTTTGACTCCGCAACTTGACCCTTACAGACTTTTTATACCACCCGGGTTCCACGTAGTCTAGTCCTGGTCTAGACCTCACCTTTTTCGGTCGATCCCAGTTTGAACGTTTACTATTTTGGCAACAGATGGCTTCATTCATGTCCTTAAAACCACAGACAGAACTGGAATAGTCTTGGAGCTATTACTATGCAAGTAAAAGGCAGGTTTTATGTGTGTAGTAAAAGTGGTTATGTTTTATGGTTATGTTAGATTTACAGTAGTTCAGAGGTGAAGTATTTACGGGCAGATGTAGTGAGATAAGTTTAGCATTACCATCGCAAAGTCCTCTTACGAAATGCATTTGATTTTTCCACTCAACAAACTACTATTTACTCCTATTTACTATTTACTTGGCATCAAAATATCCTCAGTAGGGAGAACCTCAGAAATCTGCATAACATCTAATTTCTTCATTGGCCTATTTATGATCTGGCAATATTGGTTTTCTCATCTGGTTGGTTGCGAGAGTGAAGAGAGTGATGTGTTGTTTCTCCAGTAAAGGTTGTATATGCAAAATGTATAGGATAAACATGTTCTTATTCTATCTAGACTGGAGGCACACACATGAGCACACTTATCAGCCAGTGCAGTTTACGGGACGTCCCATCGTGCTGCTGTTAGCTCAGAGCAGCGGGAGTACACCCAAAAGTGTTGTGTGAGTAAGTTTGGAGTAATGTTTACCATATGTCATCTATATCAGCATCACGTTTCTCACAAATGCACTGTTGGTGTTTTCTCAAAACATGTTCTTCTGTACACTATTCAAGTTGTGGGGCATGGTAGCGGTGTGGTTAGTGCTCCTGTTACTCAGAATGGAGGTTGTGGGTTTGATCCTTGGAATGACAGAGTCTGCAAGACACACACTTGTTACAGCTGAGGGAAAGTAACAACACATTTACACAAAGACTGTGAATTTAATTTACAATATACCAGTTTGGGGCTTTTCTTGACACTCAAAGACTGTTATAATTCATTCACTCCTCAGTCACACACGGGTGGTGAAAACCTGTGTAGCCACAGCTGCCATGGGGCAGTCTGATGGAAGTGTGGCAGACATACCATGCCTACAGGCTCTCACCAATCACACAAACATTTATACACAGGCAGTGTGGGCTAAGTCTATGTCTTGCCCAAGGACACAACGGCAGTATGCACAGTTTCAAGTGGAATTCAAACTACCAACCCTCCGGTTATGAAAGGACCTCTCTACCCCTGAGCCACTGCTGCCACTGGTTATCTCTGCTATCTCTGGTTCTCTAATAAGAGCAGTGCTTCTCACCTTGGTCAATACTCTACAGTACATTTAGGGTCACTCATGTCATGTGTGGGCTGCATTTTGTATATATTAAAAAACCTCAGACTACATTTCATATTCTATGTAATCAACATTATGGAGCCCCATGGGCCCCTCTGGGTTGGTTGTATGTGTGCTTACATGTCCCAGCAGCAGCAGCAGCGTCTTGACCAACACATGTTCCATCATGAAGCAGACACACACTACACTAAAAGGCCTTTCACCTCAGTCTGTACGGTGAAAGAGAGCAGTGTGTCCCCCAAAACACTGCCCACTTATACACATACACACAAACACACATATATATACGCACACACATCTGGGGTACACATCTGGACTAAAAATAGCACGGGTCCATAGAGGGTCTGGTTTGGGTGAGTGCTAAGGGGACGTTATTATGAAGAGCATATGGGTAATTAGCCCAGTCATATGCAGCCTGTCTATGGTTCATTCAGCTATAGGGTCTGTGCATGTTGTTATTGGCTAGAAGCTGGTGAGGGTTTAGAACTTATGGTGTCCAGTGGTGGGTATTACTCAGTTACTTTTACTCAGTTACATTTACTCAGTTACATTTACTCAGTTACATTTACTCAGTTACATTTACTCGAGTAACTTTTTAAATAACTTTTACTTAGTAACTGTACTCTTACTCGGGCAAAATCTTGGAAATCTAGAAAGAGTAAGAGTACTTTTACCACCTCTGTGTGTCATGTAAGAACAGCTTTATGTGAAAAATGTGATGATGTGAAATTCTGTTTTTAAATATTTACATTTTTTGTTTATTATCTTTTTATTTTTTTGCAGATGAAAAATGAAACAAATAATCTGACATTACACTCAGTTACTTTTTACTTTTACTTGAGTAACATTATTTTGAAGTAACGGTACTCTTACTTGAGTAAAATTATTGGCTACTCGACCCACCTCTGCTTATTCTGAATACTCAGTAATATCTGAATGGCTCTAAAAAGTTCAAAATGCTCTTGTAAAAGTTAGTGCTAAACACAAATATTGCTTTTCAAACTGAACTGAACATGTTTTCTGAAACCTTTCATTGACAAACACTACTAAAATGAAAGCCTACAGTGTCTTATGTTCCCAGTGACATAATGCAAAAAATACAACTAAAGTTACTATCGACTACTTATTTACTGTGCATGGGCCCCAACATAAACAACTTTCTTAGTGAACTGGTTGCAAAGGTAAAATTCTACAAATTCAAACGCTCTATAGTGGATCATTTCTAAGGGTTTATGACAGAGGCTCTTCTTGGTGTAACACACTATTAATGACCAGCAGTGTTACTGATGTTTTTGGTTCCACGCCTGAGTAAACAAACACCTGACTTCCTTCATAAAAACAGATGAACTAACCAATCCAAAGAGCCTAGAAAGCTTGTCATGAAGAGTTACAAAGAATTGCAAGGGTAGGAATATGCCAAATGTGCTGAATAGATATAAAATATGTAGGAAGGACATACTGTATATCATTATATTATTTACAAATTCAATGTACATCCTAATAATACTATTTCTGTTCCCTTTTTACAACACTGATCTTCCAAAACGCTTGAATTTCAGATCACAAAATCTTTTATCGCCTTATCACCAACCACTACTTGCTTCCTCTTGTATTCCGGCTCTAACTCAGTTCCCATCACTGTATTTAACAAAACATGTGATTCACTGGAGCAGCCCTGAAGTAGTTTTTGTGCAATGCTCCATATTAAGAGCTGGCAGAGAGGTGTAGGCACCAAGTGGGTCAGTGCCAGGGTAAATTTAGCCCATTCAGAGCAGGCTTTCTAGGACAGTGGAGCAGACCGGAGGGAAATGGCAGTGGGAAATACATGGAGTGTCAATACAGTCTTATCACAGTAATCCTTTAATGTAGCCAACTCAACACAATCTAAGAATTTATCGAGTTCGCGTTTGTGGCTATATGTAAAACTACAAAGCATAAGGATGGAAAAAAAATGCTTTTTTGAGTTGTGTTTAACATGGGTAACTCATTTATTATGGTAACGTGTCCCCATTGTGTTACAGTGGGGTCTCTCTGTGTAGGTACAACGGCTTCTAACCACAATCCAAGGAAATTAGTGAATCTAAACTGCCCAAAGTGAATCAATGCAAGAGCTAAAGGTAGGTCCATGTCTTTGTATCAGCCCTGCGACTAACTGGCCATTGCCCAAAGTGGTCCTGTCTAAGGCCCAGTAGTCCACAAATCTAACAGGACGTTGAAGAACCTAATGTATTTTTGGGGGATTATACTGATTTCCCATTAATCCAACAACATCAATGCATAATCTCACTTTGTGCTACTTGTTTGTTTGTGACTTCTGTCAGATTTGTATCAAAATAAAATGTGTTACGATCACAACCATTAGCCTTTGTAGACCTTTACGTTACCGGGTGTGTAGAAACACTGGAAATGAGTCAGAAGAGCCAGGACACCAGATCAGAGGAAATATCAGATCCCAGTGGGGCATGGTGAGGTCTAGATGCAGCAGGTGACAGCTGGGGCCAAATGACTAGAGCCCATGACGCCACAGTAATCTGCACATTAGCTGCAATTACACTGACCGCTGCAGACGCACGCAACATACATGGGTCACTACACAGACATGAAAGTATACGTCATAAAGATCCCCAACACATTTTGTCTTAATGAAAGGACGGTCTCCATAGGCAACTTTCATGTTTCACTAATTTTATGTTATCCAATTAGCCTTTGTCAGTGTTCTGGGCATGCAGAGAGACTTTGATTTAGTTTTTCCCTGTAGATATCTACCGTTCACTTTCTAATTCCTAATGCCATAAAACAATTGAAAGTTTTCTTGTAGAGATTAGTATAAAAGTTGTGGGAATACATGGAAAAGGTTAATTGGGGCCTTTCCAAATCTGCTGTGTGTATTTATCGCTCCATGGCAATTATTTTAAAGCAAAGATCATTCGTGACTCACTCCACTCAGACCTTACACTCGGTCCCTATCAGTGTTAATTTTGACAGCAGATTTTAATTTAGTTTTAGTCTTAGTCTTTTGACGAAAATGTAATTTAGTTTTAGTCAAAATTTAGTCATCTCATTCTTTTTAGTTTTAGTCTAGTT
>JAVQKC010201579.1:0-10222 GCA_036025475.1 Philypnodon macrostomus | reverse complement strand
ATATATATATATATATATATATATATATATATATTAGTGTATGCGTTTGACAAATTTAGTTAGTACCACCTAGACTTAGGGATCAAGTGTTTTTGGATGTACATTCTTTGCCCAGCATGTTCGAATCCCAGCGAGCACATATATTTTGTGTTCCTGGGCAAAGCACTTCACCAATTTTTTTTTCCAATGTATGAATGTGTTTTGGTGGTGGGGCCTTAAAACAGTCAGTCAATATCAGGCGAGGTTACCTTGTCTATTATTGGTTGATGGATGTAGTTATTGGTTAGCCTGCTGCATAGATGAGGTCAGTGTCAGTGGCTGTTACACGTTAGCTCTGGTGCTAACTAGTTGTACAATGACTGAGAGGAACACTGTAGAAAGTATCCTCAAAAGAAACTTTTTCAAAGTTGAAAGAGTCTTTCTGGATAAACTTTCTTGTTGTATTCAGAGATGCTAATTAGCATTGATAATAATAGTGCTAATCAGGCATATTTACACTAATAGTGCAGTTGACTCAGAAGTAGTCTTTATAAGGTTCAAGGCTGTTATTGTTGAGTGTGTCATTTATAAACGCTAGTTTCTGAAGTGTCACATCCTCTGTAACACCTTTAACTGTTACTTCAGAATTCATATTTATAATAGAATATGTTCCCAAGATGTGTTCAGCTGCGCACTGTTTTCCATTAGTGAACACATCTGGTTTGTTTGTGTAATTTCACAGCTTTTCCTCCCTCTGTTAATCTCTATGGCCTGGTGTCTCATCTGTATACAGTTTGTCTAATTGCTAGTGTCCTGTTTATCAAAGGTCTTTAAGTAGGTTCTCTTTAAGATTCCACTGGTGAAACTCTCCTGTGGCTTTCATAAATATTCATCTGAGGCAGCCATGTTGAGTGTGGCTCCTTCAGTGTTTAGGTCCACACTACATTAATGTGAGAGGTGTATACAGAGAGAGATGGTGGCTATCTCTGACATGGTTTACTAATCATCTGCCATTAGCAGAAGGGACAGATTGATGCATACACATTGGATTAAAGCTAGCCTAACATAAACATTCCATAAATACTCTGTAGACCAGTGGTTCTCAAACTCTGGGTTACGACCTAAAATTTAGGCTTTTATTTTTGTAAAAAAAATAATAAAAAAAGAGAACAAATATTGCAACTAAAAATATGTTTTTGGTGTGTACATAACTAATTAACATAACATAATTATTATTACCAGTGTGTGATACCAGGAATCTGTGTTGAAACCTGCAAGAGTTTGCTGGTACTCTGCAGTCAACTGAGCATGGCTAGTTGACTGCAGAGTAGCTGCTGTAACTGCGCTTGTCCAGGTGTCACTTCTTGCATTCTTCACTGACAGTAGCATCTGCATAAGTCCAACACATGACTGGCAGCATCTGTGTTGTACACGAGTTAGCACTGTCACAGAACATCATGTGTCTCTCCTCCCAGACCTGTCTCAGCTGCATGTGTTCAGTCTGTGGATAATGGTGATTGTGTGATTGACATTTGCCCTAAAGCACCACTAGAGCAGACTAAGACAGGCTAATATTGGACTCGCCATCTGGTACTGAACTTGTAGAAGGTTTTTGTGATGGAATTGTTTGTTTATTTGCCTATTAGAATCCCCATTAGCCACTCTTCCTGGGGTATTACAAAATCACACTATATAAAATGAGTAATGCCAAATATGAATTTCAGATTAATTCATGCACATTTGCAGTGTTTTTAAATATACAGATTTTAATATTTAAATAAATATGTAATTCTTTAGAGATCTGCTACAGTGAAAGTCAATTAACTCACTCACTTTATTATAGCAATGTACAGAGTTAACCGGTCAAGGGATAAACAGTTTCAACATTCCCTCTCTGCATTTGCTCATCAAATAGAAAGAGGCAAAGAAAGAAGAGAATGAAGGGAATGAAAGAGGAGGATCTGTGTAGATTGACTGAACTCTCTCAGGCGTCAGGCAGAAAATAGACTTGCTGCGTATTTTTTCAACAGCCCTGTGGAGGCGGTGGGAACTCTCTCATCAACTACATAAGTTCCATCATTACTGCAGAGTTTGTTCTGTGGTGAAGCGGACAGTGTTTGTTACCACAGATTTGTTGGACTCCTTTGAACACGGAGTTTATGGTTAACCTAGTTTTAACCGTTAAAGGCTTCAACTAAGAAGAAAATGGAAAATGTGCATCCCTGCTTTTTTACAGTGTACTTTGCATCAGTACACTATAAGACCATATCTTCAACCTAAGTATAAATTACATTACAAAATGCATAGTATATATTACTCAAAAGTGACTGTCCGTTAGAGCAGGGGTTCCCAAAGTGGGGGTCGCAAAGCCCCAGCTCGGGTCAGAAATAATTATTTGTTGATTTTTCAATTAAATGGTATGTTAAAGAAAACAGTAGTGTATTTTAAATAAACCATGCAAATAAAAGCACCACACCAGCATTTCAAATGCTTTTCATATACATTAGACTCCCGGGTCTCTTGCCATTATTGTGGGGGTCCAGATCTGAAAAGTTTGGGAACCCCTGCGGTAGACCACTATTCATTTGGCATACTGGGGATGCTAGTTTCTGAATTGTGGCAAACATCCTCTGTCATATCTTTAAGTTAATTTTAAAGCAGGGATTCATTACACTGCATTAGGCCAATTAACAGTTTGGATGGCCCTGTGCAGATTATTGGCTTAACTCGGGACAATCTGGGGACAGTAAAACCAACAAAGGCAAATACATTGTTATTTGAAAATCTATGAAAAATATGTTTTATTGGTGCCCTGCTGTGATACTTGCATCAGGTTTACCACACTCTAGACATTGTTTCACTGGGATACTTATTTTACCATTAACCATCAAGCGTAGGTGAATTGGATGAAAACGACAAGAATGAACAATCCACACAGTGAGATAGACTGCCATTATAGTCATTAATTAAATCAAACATGATCTATGCTCTTTATAATACTGTATTTTCAGCCCATCTAATCAAACACTGCAGAGCTGAGCAGGGATGTACAAAGTAAACTCCCAAGACAGTCTTGCTTGTTGAATTAATGTTTGATGCTGATCCGTCACTAACATTCTGGGAATAGGTTTCCAAAATAACTGCAAGGGAGTCTTCTATTTTAAGCTCTATAAACATGGCCCTGAGTCAGAGGGTCTCACGAGGATATCGTCTGGGTTGGTTTGACCTAAGGATTACTTTCCTCTGTGAACCTCAGGCATAGATGAAACAGGAGGTGATTTAGTTCTTTGGTGTCAGTCATATTATATAAGCTTTAAAGAGGCAGGCATGTAAAAAGGAAAACCTACAAACTTTGCATAGAATATAGGTCAGTTGTGTTAGTAAAGCACTTTGGGGACGTATTCATTGTGATAATGGGAGTTCTGCTGCTATAGAACTGTGTTATGTTTAAGTAACTATGTACCACCTGCTCCAAATATTTATTTTTGTCACGTCATGCTATAAAAAGACACAATTTGGAAGAGTGAGATAAAAATGACAATTACCCCAATAATCCTAGTAGCGCTATTTTTGCTGTGGCTTATCGCTGTTCTTCTTCGTCATGCATGAATACAAATGGTCCCAGGTCATAAAGCATTTAAATGAATGAGTTTTGTTACCTGGACAGCTCCCTCGCATATTTGACCACTTCCATTTTAGCTTATCGAAATGTTGTGAATGGGTAGTATAAATAATTGTTACATAGAAGCTCTTTGTGTCACATTTGGTCAGTCAGGCCTCGTAAGCTCATGTCATATGTACAGTATGTTTCCAGTCTTATCCTTACCTTGCAAGTAAAACCACATTTGCCTGGAGTTTTCTATTGTGGAAATTTGTGTGAATGTCTGTATAAAGCATTATTATTTTCTAATCCTGAATCTACAGACTAATGTGTATTTTACCCTTGAGTAAAGATTTACGTGGCTACATTAAGAAAGTAGCGTGTGAAAGTTCTTTTTGTTAAACTGTTGTGGCATTTCTGACAGCAATTATTTCAAGCAGTGCACCATAAAATGAGCATTAAAATTGCTTTCAACAGCGTGACACCATTTTTCTTCTTTTTGCTTTGCAAAAAGAAAGACTTATTTCTTCCTCCACTTCCAACACTTGAATGAATTACTTCCTTCCATTTGACAAAGTCTATATGAACCTCGACAGACACTGACTGGCGTAGAGCTGAACATCTGCTGCCTGACATCACACTGTATCAATGCTTCAAAAATCACATTTTCTGCATACTTTCCATCTATTAGCTGCTTATTTGTCATATTCACTATTTTTAAATGAGCAGTAAAAGAGAAGCATCTTGTTCCCACTCAGAAAATAGCCAAATCCTTTGAAGAAGGCTTTTTAGTTTTTCTCAGAGGCACACAGTTGAGTAAGAATGATATGTGTGGATTAGCCAAACTCAGCAGACAGGACTGGGATAGTGTGCCATGGGGGAAAGACATTTCATTTTATTGAAGGATTAGTGCAGCTTTCCTCACTCTTTTGTGAGGAGGAATTCTGTCTGCAGGCCGGAATACAGTTAAGGAATAAATTATTGGAGGATTTATTTTAGACTTCTGCAAAGTTGGAACAAATGATGTGTAGAATTATTCTCTCAAAACCGTTAAATGACCACTTAAAACTCGGGATGCACCGATATGAAATTTCTTGGCCGATATCAATATTTTAATTACCAATTTGGCCAATTCCAATATTTTGTAAACATGTTCTTGGTAGGCTATGTTTCTTTAAATGAACAAACCACTTGACATTTCCATTGGTCTTACCTTTTCTAACCGTTCTAAACTTAATATTAGAAATGATCACTTTAGAACAACAGATTTACATCGTCCGTCTCTATATAGGCTGATATTTCAACCTGGAGAGGCTCACAGAAACAGGTAGGCATTAGAGATGATTTATTGAGCGTGCTAAAATGCATGTTTGGCGCTTAGGCCCCAGAGGAAAGACATGCGCATGGAGATATATGCAGAACGTGTATGAGAATGAAGTCTTCCCTCAGTATCTAGACGCTGGTGGTGGCTTGAGATGACCAGGTGAGAGGGTAGAAGAGCGGGAGCGGCAGAAGGGACGATGCAGATGAGCAGTTCAGGTGGTGATGGGGTGAAGGAGGGTCACGGCATGAGATGGGTGGCCGAAGATGTGGTTAAGTGGGTGGTTTAAAAGCAGCCGGCTGATCGGGGATAGGCTGAGGAAGAGGTGCGGCTGGTGGAGAGCTGGTGGAGAGCAGGGAGGAGCTCCAGGTGATAGTTAGATCAGTTTATGCAGCAGCTGCCAGTAGTCTTCCAGTTGAATTTGCGCATAAGCTTTATTAGTCAGAATTGTAAATAATGGCCAATACCTGTGTCGAGCCAATATATAATATAATATTGCATCACTACTAATAACTACATTGCTTGATTGAGGGGATAGTTATGACCTTTGCAAAACAACCAAATATAATGTTTAATATGTGACTTGTAGGCACATGGGAGCCCCAAATCTGTTTTATTAATTTCTGGTTTTGGCTTAAAAAATAAGCATTAACATAATATATTGTACACCCCAGGCCCCAAGCAGATGGAATATGTATAGTCCCATAGTCCAGTGTTGCTCAGCATCTCCATTTGACCAAGTAGTATTTTGTTTAGACCCTTGATCCCTGCCCACTACACAAGTATTTAACAAAAAATATAAATCTGTATGTAGTAATAGACCCTTGTTCGGTTTGTGTGTACCCGGAAATGAAACGGATAGTAATGTATTTTAAATGACTAAACTGTATATCGCAAAGTAAAAATACATTTTTATATGAGGTTTTGGCAACATATTGGCTATACATAAGTCATGTCAGAGCCTATTGTCATTTCTGTAAGTACTCCTAAAAAGCAAGAAACCAATCGTATTCAGCCTTTAGCTCAATGCTAATATTGTAAGCTAAATTAAATGAAACGGCTAACCCTCATTACCTTCACCAATGTTTTCCAACCAAGCTCTGCAATTAACTCATGATGTCAGTTGAGAAAACCACATTTTTTTATACGTTGCCATATTTAGATTTTTGATTTGGCAAGTGCTACTTTTTTTAATAAGATATCATTTTTGGCTGTTTTTTTCGGCTTTCATTGACAGTATCACACAAATAAAGTAGGTACTGGGTAGTGACATTGGACAAAATTGGACTTCCAGCACTGGGGCGAGTATAGTAATCCCTGTATATGGGCCGCACACTTTACATACTGAGCTAACCTGCAGCCCTGGCTAGTGCTAATAAACTGTAACCTTAACTACTTTCTCCAAAGAAAATGCATTCTGTTTAATTTCCAGGTACACTTTCTAGAGAGTTTACAAACAGAAATGTGGTTCTATAATTAAATTAACCCCCTGGCCATCTGACATTACCTTAAAGCACTTGCCAGACCAATAGTTATGAGGGTTATTGTAGGCCACTCTATTATCTAGTCTCTAGTTAACATGGAGGTCATCACTGGAGACACTTTTATTACAATGACTGTGAAGCTCCTTTTGAAGTAGATGATCTCAGGTCAGGCTCTTCATGTATCATGTGTCCTGTATAATAACTGTATAATAAGACCATGTGTTTTAATGGACTGGGACATTACAGTTAGACTCTCTTTAACTGCCCCTGAAGAAGATAATGAAAGGCTGTACTTTGCTGGCATACACACTGCCTACAGAATGTAAAACCCATATTGACACTCAGATATCACACTGTAGTTATTTCAGTTTGGTCATTAATAGATTTATGCAGCATTGCTACCTCTGCCAATGAGATAGTTTTCCGTAGAGTTTGTCCATTGTAAATTTTCAGGGAAGGACAGGAATGACAGAGGGATCAATTGCTTACATTTTGTGAGTGGTCTAGATCCAGGATTTGTTAGCCCAGAGGCATGCCAATACAACACAAAGCAGGCAAGAGTTCCATCCCCTATCCTTCACAGAAAGTGCTCTTTTGTAAACAAACCAAAACAGTGCTAGTGTATAACATTTTTGGAGAGAATGTGCTGTGCCAGAACGTTGTTTTTATGTGTTGTTTCTATGGTTTTGATAACCTCTCTTTGTATTAAGATGATTTGAATGATTTTGAATTTAGGCCATTAATAGAAACAAAGAAAGATATTTTTTGTATTTTTTTCTAGCTACCTTGGCAGAGGTCTGTGCTCTTGCTTACTTGCTTTCCAGTATTGTATTTGTTTTGGTGAGCTAAACCTATTGCAAATTAGCAGTAAAAATGTAAAAAAAAGTGGCAGTGCTGTTTATAGCTAATCTATTGGTATATATGGTGATATAATATTTATTTTTAATAATAATAAAGGCTGCAATATGGTCTCTATCGGGGGTGTCCAGACTTTTTTCACTGGGGGCCACATTGTCATAAATTAATACCAAGGAGGTATCCACTCTCTGAGGTGATCCGTTTCACCAAAAGTCCCCTTTGGTTGTATCTGTTTTCTGAGTCACATGGAGTAAAAAGACAATTTGGGTCAATTGACAGATAAGAATCAAACAGGCTCTGTGGGCTGCATTTGGCCCCTGAGCCATAGTTTGGAAACCCTTTATCTATATCATAATATTATACTGCAACATATATGGTTTTTGTACACCTCTACTGTGTTTTCATTGTGACACAGCTCAGAGTGTTTGATGCAGCCATGAGTAAACTGTGTCTCCTCACTCCATCATCTTTATAGTCTCTTATTTCACCTGAAAGCACTTTGGCTGTTTGTATTGTGAACATGAACTGAGCAACACATGTTTCTCCTGAGCACAACAACCTTGCTATCTTTAAAAATGAAAGCCTTTGCACGTGCAGATGCATAAATGAGCAGCTTTTTACTTTGTTGGATTCACCACTGCAAATAATGATCATCTCACAGGGTAAAGCCAACCATGCAGTCGGGCTGAAACAATGAAGCAGATTAATTGTGATTAATCATGATTGATTGTGATTAATTGTGATTAATCGTGATTGATCATGATTGATCGTGATTAATTGTGATTAATCGATTCTTGAAATAATCGTCAACTAATTTAGTTACTTGAAGCATCTATGCTTTTTTGCACGTCAGACTACCTCGAAATACTTTTTGAACGTGCCAGTATTTTTTTCCTCTCAAGAATCTACATGACCTCTGAAGAGCACCTGCTGGTGCATCTATACACTACAGACCCAGTAAAGCACTCACCGTTTGTGTATTCTAGTTTCAACTAATTAAGTTAATTGGAGCATACAGACTCTAAAATATGCCATTTGCTGAAAGAAAAATCATTTCATAATCTTCACAGAGCATTAAACTAAAAATAAAGTCAAAACTGTGCAAAACATATACATATATTTTGCATTTAAGATGAAAAACCTTGTTTGTCTGTAATGATGCTCTATCCAGAAGTCTTCAGGTTTTTAGGTAGTTTGACAGCTTTACCAGGGTAAAAAAAAGATACCTATTTATACAGCTTTCGCCATCCGATTAATCGAAAAATAGTCAACAATTTGCCCTACAATGGAGTCTGCTGTTTTTGTCACCACAGTCATAAAGCTGTACCATGAAATGTTAATCCTACTGTTCTGTTTCTGCATCTCACTGTGCTGCTGAAATGAAGTGGAATTAAGTACAATCACATTTCCACAGCTGACACCAGGAGGAACAATGGGCCTGACACTGTGTTGGAGACAGAAAAGAGGGTTTCACAAAGAGGAGCAGATAGTCATTTTAAGTGTTTGTCATTATGTGAAACTAGGTCTAAACTTGGCACATCAGAACCTGAAATATTATGGACAAATCTAGCCCTTTTTTAAGCTTGTCTTTAGCAGAAATGATTTATACAGTATGTGCCCTATCTGCATGCCTTTGGTTTCAATAGTATTGGCTTCCACCTACTGTCTATTGACATGCCTATTTAAGCAAACAACTGATTCTAGATATCCCTGTACTGAATTAAAGCTGTAATATGGAGGTTTCTATTAAAATGTTTTAAAAAAATGCTTGACCAATAGTAGTCGAGTCATTCATGCCCTGATCACTACAGAAACATCAAATCAGAGTTTGTGTGAGCAGCCACACCACTCAAAAACTTGACTACTATGATTACCCACAAATTCAGATTTGATGTTGCTGTAGAGGCCAGGGGAGAGACTAAAGTTAAATGAAAATTGTGACGGATTACCTACTTGTTTTCTTATATTTGGAAACCTCCTAACATCAGCCAATGATAGATTACTTTCAGCTGTGTGTCTCTGAACGTTAACCCTGTAATTGACTAACCTGATCACCTCAAGTTTTTCTCTTGTCAACATTTTGGTCCGATGCCTGTCAAACTGAGGAGAATAGTGTAACATTATGTCTCATGGCTAACGTCTCCTTCTTTGTGTGTCTTTTAGGTAAGTTCCTTTCTTGCTTCCTGTTCTTCAAAGCCTTTCTTTTGAACTGGAGCTGAGTCTTCTAGAGATTAGTGCCGTAGACTGGTTCATCTGTAGCAGTTGTGGGGAAAAACATGTCTCACAGCTTGCTCCTCAACAAAATGGCAACAGCACATAGTAAGACCAGATCACTCCCATGGGTTACTAATGTGTTGTGTTTGTGGGTATGTGAAAGTAATGCTAATAATAATGGATCGATTTTATATAGCACTTTTCCAGACACTCAAAGTTATCATTCATTCACTTCACAGTCATGCAATGGTGGTGGTAAGCTACTTCTTTTGCCACAGGTGCCCTGGATCAGTCTGATGAAAGCGTGTCAGCCATAAAACACCTAAGCCCCTTCGACCACCATCATACAATCACAGAGCCACATTCACATGGGGGGTGGGACAAAATATAAACATATATATACTGTATTGGTATTGCAGGCTGCTGTAGATCGATATATCGGAATTTATAATGTTTTGTATATTTCACAAAAATCCCTGAGGTTCCCAGCCCTAGTTAAGTGTCTTGCTCAAAGACACAATGAAAGTATGGACAGGAATGGGATTTGAATGTGGTGGAAGCAAGATAACATGCAACTGCTTGTCAGACAAAGCAGATTGTGAATAGTGTACAAGAAAAATCGGTCTTCACTACAACACTAGTCCGGTCATCACTACAACACTAGTCCGGTCTTCACTACAACACTAGTCCGGTCTTCACTACAACACTAGTCCGGTCTTCACTACAACACTAGTCCGGTCTTCACTACAACACTAGTCCGGTCTT
>JAVQKC010201533.1:0-14691 GCA_036025475.1 Philypnodon macrostomus | reverse complement strand
TGACAGTTTGATAATGTTTTCAACAAAAGAACTGTATATGACATGTGTACATCATATGTTTGTGTGTACAGTTTGAGTGTGAAATGTGTTTAACTATGTGTATTCAGGTAACACTATGCCACAAAGAAAGTTGAAGGACTTTGGGTCATAAATTTGGTTTCATCCTGGTAGACCGCACCATCTCACACAGAACTTGGCAAAACACACAGGTTTAGTCACTTAAAGTCTATTCAGCTCTTAATTCAACACATGCTCTCAGCAACATTTAGGAAAACCTTTTCCTGACAAATGTAAATATTCTTTAAACGACCGTCTAGATGTGCTGTCACTGTGATATTCAAAGAACTCAGAACAATTAAAAATATAGACACATTGTTTTACTACAGTATATATATTTTGGTGCTCCATCTATTACCATCTTAAATATTAAGCTAACATAACATTGAGAATATACCCTACAAACAATTAACTTGAAGGACAATTTAACCCAATAAGTAGAATTATTGCCTCGTCTGGGTAGAACATTAGGACACATTTTACAAGTTTGCTGCTTCAACCCCGGTTTAAAAAGAGCCACATCCATACGTCCTTCATCGAGTCAGGTTTTATATGTTCCCACTGAAACGCCTATTGACTCGACCCTGCTGTAAACAGTGTCTGGTGCATCATTCAATGAGGTAGCTCCATGTGTGTGTTCAGGGGAGTGTCTTTGGCAGAGGTCATGTCAGAAAACTGATCCTATCTGCTACCTTCTCTGCTGGTCTATAGGTTCCGATTATAGGAGGATGGGGCTGACATACATACAGGGGGTACAAAGGCAAAAGGTACAGTATCTATATGTATGGCATTCTTTGTTATCCCCATTGGGAAATGTGTCCTCTGCATTTGACCCATCCATGTCAGGAGAGGTGGGCCACCACAGTGCAGCACCTGGGGAACCATCTCCAGGTCAGGTTTGTCAAGATGTACCTACCTGGAGGATTAGTGCATGCTTTTGGTTGTTGCTAGAGAAAACCCACCCAGACACAGGGAGAAACTCCACAGAAATTCCCCGCTGTCTTGTCCAGGACTCAAACCCCGGGGACCTTCATCCTGTGAGACAAGCACATTACCACCGTGCAGCCCATAAAATGTGTCATGTTGTGTTAAAACTGAAATTGAGGCTAATTCAATATAGTTTTATGGGTCAATTGTGCTTCACTTCAGTAATTAAGAGAAAACTAATTTTGATTACAAGTCCTACAGTAGTCGTTAAACAAATGTGACTTTATTGTGTAAAGTAGTCTTGACACAAAATGGATGCCACTGTTACAAAGCAATGGAAACATTTGCGGGACACTGGATTTGAGATGGAAATGCTGTGCGATCCAACACAAAGTGAGACATCTAGTCACCCTACTAAAATGGCGAGCACATACTTACACAGCTAAATGTCACCAGATTTAATTTTGAACTGGGGCTTGTGGGTGCTATGGTAACTGAGAACACTGAACTGATACACCTGTGTGCCAGGATTAAGCCAGGACAGAACCGGCACTCGACTGTTTGTATTATAACAGGGTTAATTTGGTTAGGCAATAGTAAGTTGGGTCACAATTATTATGACCAAACAAAATATGGGTCCCCTAAAAAAAAGGATTGAGAAGCACTGACCTAAAACAAAACATATATAGGCTAAAGCTAGGTACATTCTGACCAAGATCCTGGCTAAAGATCTGGAGAAGGGTCCCCAGTGGACGCCCACAAGAATAATATCCCTGAGACAACCTATTGAACCGTTAGCTTTAGCAGGCTACGTGTTAGCACACAAGTCTTTGACTGGTATCTTTATCATTGACAGAACTATTCAAGTGCTGGCTGAAGTAAGTTTTGACCAAGACAGAATAGTTGGCGCAGACACTACCCAATTATAAAAACAGCCGTGCGCTCCAGAGAGTAAGCGGTCTGCGACTCTCGGTACAAGAGTTCTTATGTCCTTGTTAGCGTAATGAAGAGGTATAAGTGTATGAGTGGCGGTAATGACTAATCTACAAACATGGATGTGCTATTAGACTGCTAAATGGCCCCGTCCAATATGAATACAGATACAGCCATCATCCCCCGGTCACTGCGTTATCATTATTATTACATTAAAGGAACGGAAAGAAACCCTGACCGGATCCCAAGGTGCTGCTGGAGAAACAACTATTATTATTCATAAGCGAAGAGGTCAGCTGAGGCTGCAACCATACACCACAAAATTAGGGTTATAGCAAACACATAATCTGTATAAGAAATGTTTTTAAAATATCACCATTTTTCCTATTAGAGCTTTTGAATAAACAAGTGATACCAATTTTTAGTTGCTGATGTAGGTTTACATAAAAAAATAAAAAAAATAATATGACTATCTGTTCTATGATGAAACGTTGTCAAAATTGCCATTTTTGACACTTTAGTCCCTTCCCTATAGGCACATCAAATCACACCACGTTTGAGGGTTTTCTAAAAAAAATTATAAAAAGTATAATAACAATAACTTTAAATTAACTATCTGACCTTGTTCTATGATGTAAAGTAAAGTCTGTAGAGGCCAGGGGAGGGACTAAAGTAAAATAATAATTATGATTACTTTATCATAGAACAGGGTCAGACTAAATATTTTTTTTTTAAATCTAACAAATTTTAGGAGACTTGCACACCTTTTTTGTTAACCAATTACACACAAAAAATATTTGTACATAATATATTGCAAAAACATTAATCACACAGTATTCAACCTGGTTACCGAACATCAAACGTTTTCCCTCATATTGTACTGTCCTAATGTAGAGGCAGTGGGTGGACTGACAGTGAATGAGAGAACAGGTAAATTGTAGCAGAGGCTCCCGGTGTGGTGAGTCATGCTTTGAAGAAGAGTTATGCAAGCTCCGGCAGACCTGAGGGATGTGGTACTGAGAGCGTTCGGGGTTCGCCGGGGGGTATAGTGTAAAGTGTGTGTATGGGTTTCCGTTGAGAGGTGCAACTTAGGCTTGAACGTGTTCCCATAGTGGTTTGTGTAAGATAAAGGATAACGTATAAAACAGTGGCAGCATACACTGATAAGGCATGACATTATGACCACTGATAGTGAATGACAGTGAAAAATAGAGGGTTTTTATGCAGAGGTTTTCTAGGTATTCTTTACAATTGAATCCATTGTCGATTCACTCTACACAATGTTCATTCATTTTTTCAGTTTACTCAAAGTGGAACTAAACACCTTGATCAGATCTATAGTAAACCCACAGCCACAATTTGAAAAATTCAACAGAAATGGGCAGTGCCTAGTAGAGACAGAGGGGCTGGGTAAAGGCTTTGGTTAAATATGGAGTGAGACATGCTCTCAAATCAAACTCCTGATTCTCTACATGTGTGTGTCTAAATGAGACAAGGGCCTATCAGAGCATGAGGGCCTGTGACATAGACATGAGCCATGACATATTTTTGGCCAATAGGAAAATTTAACATCAGTAGCCACTGTTTAACCTGAAGGGCGTTCTGGTAAATCAGTCCAATTAGAAATATGTGCATTGAACACCTATGGCGGTATCACATATCTCAAATACCATCTAGAATGTGTGGATTAAAGCTGATGGAAGTATTTTTGTTTTTTTGGCAATAAGCAAATGGAAAAAAAATATTCTCGGAATATGAAATAGTGTGAGATGAATCACTGAGTTGGACTGATCTACTGAAGGAAATGACAATGACAGATTTTTCCTGTGAATGATTACTGCACAATTTGTAAGTAGAGCAACTTTTTTCAGTGCGGAGGTGAACTGGCCTCGCTTATAAACAGGTTGCTTCACTGTGTGGGTGTGTAGTGTATTTTCAGAAAATGCAAAAATGTGATTGAGAAAATGCCTTACAGGTGTAGTGCGTACGTTTCCTAAATTAACAAAGTTAACTTTAAAAGAAAAAAAAGAAGAGAGATTTAAAATGTACTATCTGACCCTGTTGTGTCAAGGTTGTCTGTAGTCTGTAAAGGCCAGGGGAGGGACTAAAGTAAAGCCCCCACAAAGCTTAGCCGATAATTAGGAAAGTTACAGACTACACCTTTAAAGTACCGTATTTTCCGCACTATAGGGCGCACTGTCAATGAATGGTCTATTTTCATATATAAGGCGCACCGGACCATAAGGCGCATTAAGCAAAACAAAACAGTCAGACAAGTCAGTCAGTGAAACTTTATTAAAAGCATTCACAATAACTCTCAACATTGTTCAAACATTAATGGGCGTATTCCCAATCACTTTCAACCTCGTTCATTTGTAACACGTAAAAAAAACAGTCTGATACCGCAAACGTTAGCGTATTCACAACAACTTAAATTTATTCAGTTATAACACGTAACATACAACACAATACAGTCACTTTTTCAGTTTATTCCTCGTCCACAAATCCCTCAAATTCTTCATCTTCAGTGTCCGAGTTGATTTTGGGGTCATATATAAACACTAATAATAATACACTTCTAATATTATGGTGAAGCATATTACCGGTATGTATTACTCCGCGATGCTCCTGACTCCCGGAGCTTTGTAGTTTACCGAAGTTGTACCAAAACATTTTCTGACACAAAAACGCTTGGAGGTCAGTAAGTACAACCAGAATTAATCCAGATATAAGGCGCTCTGGATTATAAGGCGCACTGTTGGTTTTTGAGAAAATTAAAGGCTTTTAAGTGCACCTTATAGTGCAGAAAATACAGTGTATACTTCCAAGCAAATTTTGATAGGAAACATTGCCAGCGAACCCCAAGTCAGTGTTAAGATGGACACTTGGAAACATTTTTAGAATTCGTGAGGTGTTCCAGGGATCATCTGGGGTTGACCGAGACTGTGCTGGGGGACTATGTCCAGAAGCTGAGGGAAGTGTCTAAGGCAAGGGAAGCCTGGGTATTGTCGCTGGGATTGCTGCCCTCAGCCACTGCAGTTACTAGTTTAGAATCAGCCTGACGGACAGCACTTTTTTCAGGTACTGAATCTGGATCTGTCTTTCTTTGGAAAAACTTCTGTGTAGTAAAGTTTGTGCAACCTGCAATATCACATGTTTTGCACAGTACCTGCTCAATACCATTTAATCATCAAATAACTGAATGAAAGCCTGTGGTGACACTGATGTTTATTAACTGGGCTCAGAGAACGTCCATTTTATTCAGCTTTTCACAGCGGAAGGTTACTGCTCTCATCACTGGCTGATTATGCTCGATTGATAAGATAAAGTTGTTTATCTATAAAGCTCGCTGATGTGTAGATGAATTAATGAGCTCTTTACTATAACTTTACCAGCTTTAGTGTGTCATGCAGAGGACCCAGCAACACGTTCCTTTGGGAGATACTACATGGGCACACGCCGCCACCACCATGCACTAAACCCAAACTAAACCAGGTCTAAATGGAACTAAAGGCTTGACCTGAACTGACGAGTATTATGAGTCTGATTACCACCAGTAGTACCAGTATTAGGACTACTCATAATGTACTTTTAAAGTCTTATACTATAGGATTTATATGCATGCATATTTTTCTCTTTCTAAAAACTCAAAACGGGTCAATTTTACCCAAAGGCAACACAAGGGATTTTATGTATGCATCACTGGCCACTTCAGACCAAGTCAACTGCTTGTCAACATACTCTGACTGGGAGACACATTCTTAATCACTTGGTTCTCAAACTGTGGTACGGGTATCACTGGTAGTATGAGGGCTCTCTCTGGTGGTACTTGGACCAGGTTTTTCCTGCTTAGTCCTGGTTTTGTGCTGGGTTTAAATTGTGGCGTAGACCTGGTTTAGAACTGGTTCAAAACTGTATTATGTTATCTCTAGTTTGGACATGGTTTAGTCCTATAGATTACACATGATTGGTACACCAAATATTTTCTAAAGTTTGTTTCAGCTTTCTACAGTGGAACTTTCCTGCTCGGGCTTTTACATAAAAGCTTAATCGAAAAAAGCTACGGTCAACTTTTAGCAAGCTGGTGTGTGGATAAATGAATGAGCTTTTCATTTTAACTTCACCAGTGTCTTGCGGAGGACCCAGCAGCACGTGCCTATGGGAGATGCTACCTAAGTGATATATGGCTGTGAGTTAGTTTTTGCTCTGAGTCCCTCCCTCTCCTCCAGTGATCGTGACTGTACTAACAAAAGCTCTCATCTGGGGAAGTTGGTTGCTCTCCATGAGCAGACACCCTGGTTGCCGGGGAAACCGGTCTAAAGTTGTGAGCAGGAGGCGGCGCAGGCCTCTGCAGTGCAGCAGAAAAACACCAGCATTAGCCTGAAGTGGAGTGACGCTCATCGCCATCGTCTGACCTGAGAGGAGAACACGCAGCCCACATGAGAGGAGAACGTGCAGCCTACTTGTGAGTAGGTTGGTTAAACTGCTGCCACTACAGTCAACAACAGAGTGAAAGAATGTCCACACCAAGTACCACCTCAATAAATATTTGGCTAAATTTGTTTAAAAAAGCTAAACAGAGCTAACTAAACCTCAGATGTATTCAAATGCTTGTTCAACATTCTCAGAAATAAACCATACCAGAACTAAATCAGAAGTAAACTAGGAATCATCTAGGTGTAACTTGGTGAAACCGATCCAAAACAAAATTAGGGGTGAACCAGTAGTATATTTGTTCTAAACCAGGGCTAAAAATAGAACGAAACCTTAGACCAGTGTTTCTCAACAGACTTAAACTAGAAAGTGAAAACTGAGAGCGCAGACCAGTAGTTTTTGCTCACAGACACTAACTGTCAGACACTACCGAAAACATTACCTTCTTGGCATAGGTAACCAGAAGTAAACTAGGAATCATCCAGGGGTAACTAGGGCTAAACCAATCTAAAACAAAATTAGTAATACTAATGGTTCACATTAGTAGATTTGGTCTAAACCAGGGCTAAAACTAGAACTAAACCTTAGACCAGTGTTTCTCGAACTTTTTCAAACCAATGACCTATTCGGCATAACAAAAAAAGGATTTGCGGACCACCTAACCTTGCCATATAAAGACAGATGAAAAAATTGGGGCATTTGTAAGTGATTAACAAATGGCAACCATCTGTATTTTGACTACATTTGAGTAGTTTTTAATTTAGGAGTCAACTTACGTGTGCCCATGAATTTTCTTAGTGAGTCATAGAGTCATTTAAGAAACAGTGAATTCAATTTGATTTCTTTCTGACATCTCGCGGACCACAGTTTGAGACGCTGCCTTAGACCTATTCAACTGCTTGTTCAACATATGCTCAGAAATAAACCATACCAGAACTAGGAATCATCCAGGGGTAACTAGGGCTAAACCAATCTAAAACCAAATTAGGGGTGAACCAGTAGTAGATTTGGTCTAAACCAGGGCTAAATCTAGAAATAAACTCTGAATCATCCAGGTGTAACTAAAACTAAATCAGGGATTAACCTGTACTAAATTCAGTCTAAAGCAGGGTTAAAACAAACTCAAACTTGAACTATTCAACTGCATAACATACTCAGAAATGTATTTTTTATGTAGAAAACACATACAGGACTAAGGAATATAGCAGCAAAGTAGTTAACGCTCCAACAAGGAGGTTAAGGGTTAGATCCTGAGCTGGCTGCAAGACAATTTCTCTTTGAGTGGAGTCGGCATGTCTTCCCCGTGTTACTGTGGGTTGAAGTAGAGTGGAGTCTCACCTAAAAGGATAACACATGCCCTGTTGGAGAGTGTTTGAGAGTGGGTTGGTTAAACTGCTGCCGATAGTGTCAACAACAAAGAAGGACTCCTCAGTAAACACATTGTACACAGCCTCAATAGATATGGCTACCAGTTAGGACTGGTAGCCAGGTATGAAAATAGAGATCAGATCAGAAAAAAATTAAGAATCTATAGCACATTTCAACATTGCCTGAAGAGTACAAAATCATGTATTCAGGGGGAACTGTAAGGGGGGAAGGAGTGGCATCCATAATGAATGAGAGATGCGCAAAAATTATGATGTACTAGGGTACGTGTTCCCGAAAGAATTATGAAATTTGAAGGGTAATAAACACCGCACCCTCATTATCCGGGCTTACACACCTACCATGGATGCAGATGAAAATTAGGTTTAACTAGGGCCAAAATAGATAGATATCTAAAGCTGAACTAGATCAGGTCAGTCTCAGTTCTAAACCTGGAGGAAAATTTGGTCTCAACAGAATTACATTAAATATATCGCAGTGGTCTTTAATCTGTTTTAGAATTTACACTGTTGAGATTATTGTCCCTATTGGAGCTATGAAAGAAAATGTGATATGACTAAATAAGACAGATTTGTGTCTTGTAGTACTGAGGTTTCCTAAAATAAGAACAGTAAATTGAGTATCTGACCCTGTTCTATAATGTGAAGTTGGCAATCTGCAGTGCTTTTTTTAGGGGGAACAAGAGGAAACATAATCCCTTACCTCTCAATTTGGGACCTGAACCTTTTTAACAGGACCCACTTGTTCCCCCACCTATTTGACTGGATCCCCCCCACCTCTTGTGGCATGTCTATCTTCTGGTTAAAAAATAAATTACCCAAAAAAATTCATTAAAATTACATAAAGATAATTATCATGCACAAAACTGTTTATATGAATAATGATAATTCAAACAGAAGTCCTAGTAAACTAAACTGACAGATTTCCTACTTTCTGGCATCATTTTACAAATTAGTGTTCCCTTACTTACCACCCTTAAACACACCCTTGACAAATTAAGCACTGGTAATCTGTCATTATTACTTTTTTACTATTTAAACTAAGACTCAACCAGATTTAACTGGGGCTAAAACAGAACTAAAATATATCTAAACCTGGAGTATATCAAGTCAATCTCAGTTCTAACCCTTGTTACCCTTCTCCGGGTACTCTGGTTTCCTCCCACCACTCAAATATACGCATGTGTTTGGAAAAATTCCACATTGTCCCTATGAATGCGAGAGTGAATGATTGTCTGTTTATGTCCCAGTGTCAGCCCTGTGACTAACCAGCCATTGTCCAGGGTGTATGAATGAATGATTGAACAAAGGAACACAAAGGCAAAGTATTAGTTTTATTAGCGCTCCAACCAGAAGGTTGAGGGTTAGATCCTGGGCTGGCTCAAAGACAATTTCTCTATCTGAGTCTGCATGTCCTGCATATGTTACTGTCCTACCTGAGAGGAGAACACACGGCCTGTTTCAGAGTGTTTGAGAGTGGGCTGGTTAAACTGTTGCTGCTACAGTCAACAACTGAGTTAGAGGGACTCCTCGGTAAACACAGAGGACACAGCTCTTAGCTAAATACAGCTTTATAATGGACTTGTTCTCAAACCTTCCACAATAAGTAGCACCCCAGTAAATATTTGGCTTTCCAAGAACCAATCTTGAATAGACAAAAAATACAGTTCTAAACCATATGTAAATTGACTATAAATCAGAGCTAAAACCAAATTGAACTAGAAAGAAAACTCACACTAAACCATGTTGAAATAAAACTACAGACGTGAACTGTATCTGGCTGTGGTAAACTACTTCTGTAGCCACAGTTGGGGCACACTGACAGCAGTGTGACTACAATACTATGCCTCTCCATCCACCACCAAACACCTATCTAAGTGTCTTACCTAAGGACACAACAACATTATACATAGTTTTGAGCAAAATAGGCCTACTGTATATAAGTTGCCTGTGTATTTCTCTGCATGAGCCCTTCAACTAACTACTGCCCAAGGGCTACCCTACTTAAGGCCCATAGTTCTTGAGATAGGCTATGGGCTATGGCAATTTTCTCAAGGAATAAGCAGAAGATGAATATACAGGATGATGTCATTCACAACAAGTGTTCCTCATTTTAGTTTTTGTCAGGCTTGTCCAAACATTTTTCACTGAGGGCCACATTGTCAAATAATTAATACCGACTAGACCCACTCACTGAGGTGGCCAGTTTACTTTCACCGACTGTGCTCTTCGGTGGTATGTTTTTCTGGCAACATACTGCATGTCCTGGAATTTATTTTTATTATATATATTTTTTTTCATTTACCATTATATTATAACCACACAGAGAAGTGGAAAGACACAATGACTGCTTTCTTTTAGTTTGATGGTGTAGAATCACATGCAGTAATTTGGGTCAATTGAGAGGAAAGTTTGAAAAAACACTAGAAATAGTTCTGTGAGCCACATTTGGCCCTCAGGGAATAGTTTGGACACCCCTGTTTTAAGCCTTTTTTTACATGCAGCAAAGTACCAACAGGAAATTGGGGAGATGGGAACACGGAGTGTTCACTCAGGGTACAGGATTTAAGCTACATGATTCAAGTTACAATGCCTGGACAACCGAGCTTTGCCTTGTCTCCATCTTTATTACAATTGTCTGTTTTTTTTTTTTTGGCTTCATTGACAGGACAGTAGACTGACAGGAAACCAGAGAGAAGAGTGGGGAGGAAAGTCGGATTCGAGCTCACAACACCGAGCACTGTAGGCTCTGAATATACAGTTTAGTATGGCAATCATTATTAGATTGTTGTTTTTAATAGGGTGAGGATTGAGCAACGGAGCACCACAACTGTAGAAACCCCAGCTCTGTTTGTTTGGAGTGTGGGCTGGTTAAACGGCTGCTGCTCACCGTCAACAGTCACTTGGAGGTGAGAGGAACTCCTCAGTAAACACTCCACTGTGCAGAGTGAGGCAGAGGCAACGTGTTACAACTGGAGCGCTAAGTCACCAGAGCTGTAAAAATAAACAGCAGAGGTGGTAATAACAGGACACAGGACTGTATTCTTTTTTAGAGGATAGATGATTAAAATTATTACAATAAAATACATCCATACCATAGCCCAGGGGTGTCCAAGCTATGGCCCGGGGGGCAAATGCGGCCCATAGAGCAATTTTTTGTGTCCCTCAGGCTTACCTCTGAATTGGCCCAAATTGTCTTTTTACTGACTCTGACTCTACATAATCAAACTAAAACAAATCATTAATTGTCCCTTTCCCCTTATGTGTGGTTATAATAGACCCTTTTAAAGTTTGTAAACAGAAAGTTCTAAATGGAGGCAACTGGAGGCACTCAATGGAGAAATCGGCATTAGTCACAAAATATTGCAAATTAAGATGGTTTTGACAAATGACAACCACTCTGCCACATGTAGGTGATGTCAGAGCCTGGTTAGGAAACATTAGTGAATGTACCTCACATTGTATGTTTATTTGATGTATATAATGTACACATTAGTAACAGATAGACTTTTGGCAGTCTTGATTTTTAGGTTCTTACAGAAATGTTGAAGACCACAATAGTTTCTTTCATTTTTTTGCTCAGATTTATTCTATCCCTGACCACAAATCCTACTTTTTTGTAAAGGTAACTCATGTTTGCTCCAGTTGCCTCCATTCCAGAATTTTAAACATTCTATATGACAAACATTTTAAAGGGTCTATGGGGACACTAAGTGTAGCAAAGCAAAAAAAAATACAACCGAAGGGACTTTTGGTGAAGTGAAAATGGTCACCTCAGTGAGGCGAGGCTCTCTTCAGTATTATTTTGTGTGTGGTAAGCTGCTTGCATAGTTTTTACTTGCATATAACTATATGTACTATAATATTTACTGCATATAACTGTGGGCCTGAGACAATATACTCCCTGGACCATCACCAGTTTGTAGCAGAGACATACTATAGCCAATTTGGACCTACAGTAACACATGTGGACTCCACTCAGAAGTAGCAGCTGGCTAACCCCCAAATCAAACACAGAACTAAGTTAACTGATATGCAATTTATTTATGGCTTCTTTTGACTTCTGTTCACTATTGTTAGAGGAGATTGATCACTAATCAGAAGGTTGGCGGTACAATCTTTACTTTAGTCTGTTCATACTACCACTGTGCCATTGAGCAAGGCACAACCTAGTCTGTAAATTTCCTAAAATAAAAAAATGTAATGATATAGTGAATGCCATGTTGTGTTTGGTGGTTGAGCCTCAAGATATCAGTCTGCCCCGAGGCTATCTGTGGTTACAGAGTTAGTGTACCCCTTGAAAAGAACAATATAAATGTGATACATGCTTGTGACTCAGCTGTAAAAAAAATATGTTGAAGATCCGTTATAAGCAGGACTAGGCAGAGGAGAGGGCCGCAGAAAGAGCAGCTGTCCATATTGCTGCCATTGTGTCCTTGAGCAAGACACTTCACCCACCTTGCCTGATGTAATGAATTAACATTTTCTATTGATTTTCATGTTGTGTTTGGTTATGGTCGGTGAGGCCAACATTTCCGTTAACCTGCCCCAGGGCATCTGTGGCTACAGAGTTAGCTTCAAACATGTAAAGACTACGTCGCACACTCAATTATAGATGTCATTTGTTTTGATGATTCGGCTAGCAGCCTTTGTCAGATCATTCTTTTGGCAGGGGATTTAAAACAAATGTCATCTATAATTGAGTGTGTAACATAGTCTTTCAATTCAATTTTATTTGTATAGCCCTATATCACAACAAAGTTGCCTCAGAGGGCTTCACAAAAAGAGATGTATGTAAACAATAAACAGGGTCACTGCAAACAGTAACAAAGTTAATGGACGATCAAACACAAACAAAAAAGGACTGTCCCAGGACATCCCCTATCCTTAGACCCTCCATTGCGGTCAGGAAAAAAGAGAGGACAAAGAGAAACCTTAGGGAGAACCACATGACAGAGGGATCCACTCCCAGGATGGACAGGCTATAGATGTGTCCAGGACTGATGGATGAAGTCCTTGTGCTGAGAGAGCTCAATGTGTGTGTATCTTTATATGTTTGTAAGTAATTTTTCCTAACATCTGCACCTCTATTTATCTTATACAGAGTTAGCTTACCACTAGAAAAGAACTCTGATGCCTTATGCAAATCAACATAAATCACAATGGCCAATGCTTTAATTATCCCCATATTATTACTTGAAGACCAAAGAAAACTGCAGTATCTCCCTCCAAATATAATTTTATAGAAAGTGCATCTCCGTAGTGACTGGGCAGAGGAGAGGGCCGCAGAAAGAGCAGCTGTCCAGGCATATTTTTTCGAGGAACTGAAATCAATAATGCACACCAGGCTGGAGCGTTCAAACGACTCTGTATGTTATATAAGCACTCTTCTGATCTTATCCCTGCAAGTTCTCCTCTTGTTTTTAAGGTGTAGTCCATAAGTTTCCTAAAATAAGAAAATGTTCAAAATTAAATATAGAAAATGATTCGAATTGATTATTTGACCCTGTTCTTTGATGTAAAGTAGGCTGTCTGTAGTCAGTAGAGGCCAGGGGAGGGACTTAAGTAAAACTGGAGCATTATTGGTCAAAATGTATCTGGCAAACTATGATTTGATGTTGCTGTAGAGGCCATGGGAGGGACTTAAAAGTGTAGTCTGTAAGTTTATGTAAGTTTAAAAAATAGTTTGAAATTTTAAAATTGCTTTACCTGACCCTGTTCTATGAGTAATCTGTCATAATGATTATTTATATTTTAGTCCCTTCCCTGGCCTCTATAACAACATCAAATCAGATTTGATGGGTTACCACTTTGACCAATAATAGTTGAGTTCTACGTTAGTCCCTCCCCTGGTCTCTACAGACTACAGACGACCTGCTTTACATCATAGAAAAGGATGAGATAGTAAATTTTAGCATTTTCTATTTATTTTTAACATTTTAGGAAATTTACAGACTACACCTTTAAGTAAATCTTGATTACAATTGGTCAAAGTGTATCCCACAAATTCTGATTTAATCCTGCCGTAGAGGCCAGGGGAGGGACTAAAGTAAAATAATTATTATGACAGATTACCTACTTTACATCATAAACAGGGTTAGACAAAGCATTTGAAAATTGTATTAGATTTTTTTTTTTTCATATTTTAAGAAAGTTTACAGATGACACCTTTAAACCACCTCTTTGCCCTTGGTGGTGTGGAGCAAAGACATGATGGAACAAGCTGAGCTGTCTAGGAAGATGTTTGTCTTTTGTAAATGGCTGATGGATGCAAAGCATTTATATCAATGGCTAAATTGGCTAAAAATGTTTCACACTATACATATAGGCCTAATGCAGTCCTTGTCAGCACTGATGTGAATGAATAACAGGCTCACCTTTAATGGCCATGATGAAAGCACTGTGGCCTTGGAAATCATAGTATAAATCAAACCCTTTATGCTTTCAATCTTTGACGTATAAAATGTAAATATATATACAGTATATATAGTACAGACCAAAAGTTTGGACACACCTTCTCATTCAATGAGTTTCCTTTCTTTTTATGACATTGTAGATTCACACTGAAGGCATCAAAACTATGAATTAACACATGTGGAAAAATGTAAAAAAAAGTGTCAAACAACTGAAAATACGCCTTATGCTGCGTTCACACCAGACGCGACAGACGCGAAACCGGCGACAGATTTCAATGTTATGTCTATGTAAAGACGCGTTTCGCGCGACAAAATCATTCTGCAGCGCGATAGACACGAAACTGCGGCGCGAAACTGCGAAACCCGCAACACGAAACGCGCGAAGAGACCCTGAGACAATCTGAACTTTGGCGAAATTTCGCGGTGCGATAATCCATCAGGAGCCTGCTTTTGTTGTGGGAAGTGACGCTGACAATGTAGCCCCAGGGCGGGGCCATCAGAGGAAGTGTCTGTACGGTGTCTGTATGGAGCAATAAACA
>JAVQKC010201516.1:0-16119 GCA_036025475.1 Philypnodon macrostomus | reverse complement strand
AGAAATATTGAAGACCACATTAGTTTTTTCATTGTATGCTCAGAATTGATCTATTCACTCACTTTTGCTCCAGAATTTGTAACATTCCATATGACAAACATTTTAAAGGGTCTATTGGGTTGATTGTAAAAATATTATGGATTAACACTGTGTTTAGTGGCCCAGGCAATATCATAAATTAGCTCGGCTCTAGTGAAAATGCCCTTTCTCTCATAGATTTGAAAATAATTAATGGTGGCAGAGATGACTAAACTTTATGGCAGTTTTTGTTCCAACAGGTCCAGCAATGCAAATCTATTAGTCATAAAACACATTTGACACTTGAGCAGCAGATTGTACCATAGGATGTTCCCCTGCCCTCTACAATCTAACCACTGGCATTACGTGGTTCCATGATTTTGTATCAACTGAAAATGTAGTTCTCATGAAAATAATAATTGTTTTGTTTATGTTAAAACAAATGTTGGTTTTATTGGATTGGAAGTTGTGACACACAACCAGTTTTATCACAAGAATTTCTCAATTTATTTCTGACTCTGACCCTTCATAATAATACTTTGCTTTATGGTATTTTGATTTTTTTTTTTTACATTTTAAAATTTCATTTAATTTGCATTTTCCTTAATACAAGCCTTTCAGAATAACCAGTTTTTTTATTTATTTAATTCATTTCAAATTAAAATAGCAAGCAGAAGTCTACATGACAAAACAAAACTTGAATGAAAAGGAGCAGAGAGAAGAATATATCTTATATTTTCTGCCCCTTTTTAACAAAAATATTTACTTTTCACATTCTGTTTAACAAAAAAACATTTACTTTCACATTTTAACTTCAATGCTGTGATACTCAACTTAGTACTGTGATATTAGGTGTTTTTAATACCATCAGTTTTTGGTTTCTTCTGCAGGTTCATGTGTCCAGTCAGACCATAGAGGGTTCTCCGTCCCCAGCTCACCGTCCTCCTGTGCGCCCAACACGCCCACAGCACTTTACAACTCAGAGTCCAACTTCAACTCTCTGCTTAACTTAAACCTCATCTCCAGTCCCAAGTGTAACTACAACACGGCCTTCTGCTCCTCAACAGGTTTGTTCTCATGTCCCCGAGATACACCTCAATGTCATAATGAACAGTAACAAATTAGAAAAGGATCAAAGCTAATTAAAACAATGTCAGACCTGATGAACCGATTATTCTTTTTATACACGTGGAGCCATTTATGCCACCCTTAATATTAATGACCCCTCCTGTAATAGCCATTAGCTAGTTTCCTATTCTATTTTAAGCACATTTTCTGTCATGAAATGTTGATACATTATTTTGAATCAAGAGCGAGCTCCTTGGTACACTGGTTTAACATAGATTATGCATTGTAAATGTATGGAGAAATCTCATATTGGTTTGGCGGATTCTAGTGGTAACGGTGCAGTTTTAAACACCATAATTCTGCATTGTGAGCATTTAAAAATTGAATCTACAATTAATTTGGTATAATAGGTCAAATTTTGTCTTACCCAGAAGACTACTGCTAGCAAAAAACATTTTAAACTCCCAATTCAGTGTACATCCAACTAAACTGAACTAATACAATTGTTTTTTATTATTATTATTATGAACACTGGCTAATAACAGTGAAGAGCAGAGCATAAATTAATGCGCTTCATCACAATTTAATGATCTTCCCAGATATCCCAGATTTTCATATCTCAATTCGATTTTTGTCGTTTTGTGTCATTCGTTGTGGCTTTGGTCTTAATGATGACTGTTTTTCTTTCTCAGATCATCTTGAATGTGTTTTCTTTTCAGGTACAACTCCAAGTTCCCCATTGTCCAGTCACCCTGATTCTCACACCTTCCCGTCTAACACGTGGAGCGATGAATGCACTATCTGTTATGAGAACGTGGTGGACACCGTGCTGTACGCCTGCGGTCACATGTGTCTCTGCTACCCCTGTGGCCTCAAACTCAAAAAGATGGCCAACGCTTGCTGCCCCATCTGCAGGAGGACAATCAAAGACATCATCAAGACCTATCGCAGCACATGAACTTCAAAACAGTGACAAAGCCATCCAAGAACTTTTGTGAGAAGTGCACAGTACTTAGATTGATATACATTAAAGGGACCATATTATGATGAAAAGGCTTAGTTTAGGCCCTCTTTCCCCCAGCTGGCCACGCCTACTTTAACCATTGAAAACGGTGGAGAGTAGTAGCAAGGTGGGGCTTATTTAGAATATAAAAGGTAAAACCAAGAATTTTCTGCTACTGAAAAGGTTAGTGCCGCAGCATATAGAATTACATTTTTGAATGAAACTAAATGCAACTCTGGGTATGTCTAACACGGTAGAAAGCTCACAGACATTGAGTTAGCATAATGGGGCTCCTTTAATAGCTTTGTATATGTGCAGTCTGGCTCAGGAAATCAATCATTTTTCATGTTAGGAAATACAGTATATGAAGCTTACAGTTGTTCCAAATAAGAACAGAGAAATATATTGTGTCGTTAATGGCCATCCCACACCTTGACCCACTTTTGTCTGGTGAACTGTATATGTGTGGGAAGATAAATGATAATCTAAAGAGGCGTCTGTCCTACTTACTGTAGGATAGGCCTCCATTTTCACTGCTGATAGCACTGTGGCACGCTCACTTTTGAAGAATGAAGCTGTCCAAAAACCTCACCAAAAGAGGTTTTATCCCCAACGGTCTCAAGGAAAATTGTATGTACGATGTAACATTTCAATGTCGCCACACATTGGTTATACACAATGGAATCCTTAGATGATTTTTTTTACTGTTCCAGGAAGAGCATAAATACTTCACATAACCCATTTTCATAGACGTTTCCTTATAAAAAGCACAAATACAATGCTCCCTGTCAATGTTTCACTGCTCATATTTTCCCCTTATCCCACTGTGCTTTGAGAACTGCAGGTAGTGTACGAATACAATGCAAATGTAAAAGTGTTGGCTGCCAAAGAAGTTCACAAAGGGGAAAAAGTACTGTAAATCTGTGCATGGAGAAAACCAGGAGGTGGAAAGAGGATGTTGTGTTTTTTGGTTGAGACGAGAAAATCGGGCACTTTAAACTGTGTCTACAAAGTGTGTGTGGGCAATGAGAGAAACTGTTTGCTAAGGTTTGCATTCAGGTTGCACAATGCCTGCAAGGAGGTGCACAGTGGCAGGTTCTAGAAAGAAAATGATGCTTTCAATAGGCTAAAATGGAGTCTGCATGTCCCCATTTTACTGTGGGTTCTCTTCATGTACTCCTTGGATTCTATGAAGACATGAGGAAGAGTTGGTGCCCCTAGTAAATGAATGCGGCTGGGAATGGTTGTCAATGTTCAGGGTCAAGGCCAAGGCCAGGGTGTAGCCCGCCTAAGGCCCAAAGTAGCTTCTAGATGTTTTTGGCAAGAATAGGTGTAACAAGATTAACCAATGAATGAATAAATGCCCCACCTAAAGCCCGTAGTTGCTGGGAGAGACTCTTAATGAGAATGAGTGGAACAGAATTAACTAATGAATTAAGAACTCGCCTGATGGCAGATAATATTAATGTATTCTATGGCATTCACACATTGCTTGTCAGCGTTTTGGAAATTAAATAAGGACCCAAAGCACAAACACCATTGGGATGTCAAATTGTGAATTTCATGAAGTCTTGCCCCTTATAATATCATAAATAACCATGCTAGCTACATACATTGTTACTCAAGCATGAAGTCTTTTAAAATGTGTCATTGAGGCTGAACCAAAGACAGACAAGAATGAAAAATCACTTCACTCATTCCAATTACAAGCTCCTTTATGTATACATTAAACTAGAAATACTATGTCTGCACATTTCTATACACTACATAATAGACACAGCAATAGCTTTTTATTGTGAGGAGCTCATTAGCATTTCAGTGACTGAGTGCTTCTAAAACCGAACTCCAAGGACTCCACTAATCTCATGCATTATGGACTGCTTTTACTTATTAGGGAATACAGGCTGTTGTAAGGTGTTTGTGGGTTTGGTGAAACAGTATTTTTGTGCAGTGGTACAGCTGAGAATAGTTGCAACACTGACCAGGCATAAGTGACAGATGAAGGGGGTATATTAGGCAGCAAGTAAACATTCTGTCCTCAAAGTTTGATAAAAGGCCAAATTGGGATGGCTAGACGACAGGGTCAGAGCATCTCCAAAACTGCAGCATTTGGGGTGTGTCCCTAGTCTGCAGTGATCAGAATCTATTAATCAGTGACAGTGGTGAACCGGCGACAGGTGATGCACGTAGAGAGCAAAGAAGAGTGGTTCCATAACTTTCAGTACCCCTTCTCAAAACGTGTGTACCTTTTTATTGTAGACTAAATCAGGATTTTACGTATATGTTACTAGCACAAACCATCAAGTGACCAACACAGTATGTAATAGGCAGATTGTTATATGTGTAAGTCTGGTTTGGGTTGCATATGTCGATGTAGTAATAATGTGGAAAGGCCCTGTTTGAGCAGCGTGTTAGCCTCCAATGTCCGTGCTAAGAATCTTGCATTTTGAATATAGCTCAGTCCATTTGTTGTTACAGACTGGAAACTAATACTGAAAAACATGTGCTTTTTTTAAAATACAAACATTATCACTGTCAGATCTTGTATTGATGATGAAAGACATAATAATTCAAAATGGCTGTACATAATGGGTTATTTATTTCGTCAATGTTACTGAATTTTCATCGTTTATTTTATATGTAAGCCTATTGAGTCTATAAGAATAGGCCTATTGCTTATATTGTTGCAAAGACTATAGAAAAGTATGTGGTTACGTTTCAGGTAAAAATATATATATATATATATTTCAAAGATTTTATATTGGTTACATTTTTGCCGACGCTAACCCGTGTTGTGGTAAAGCCATATGGTCATAATTATTACAACATGCTTTTTCTAATGTGACCAAAAATCTGTAAAGCCAGTGAAGAATGAGTTGTGGGCAGTTCATCATTCATTTCTGCATCTGTTAACTGTATCAAATAAAGAGAAAGAAACCTCTGACCATGATGCGTTAGTCTTCATTTTACATAATATTAGTTTGTCATTTTGAACGTGAAGTCCCTGCCCGAGCGTATACTGTTGTCGTGTTTCTGGGCAAGACACATTGCCTATAAATGAATGTGGCTTTGTGATTGGTGTTAAGTGGCAGCCACGCCTCCGTCAGTGTGCCCCAGGGCAGCTGTGGCTACAGTAGCTTACCACCACCGGACTGTGGAGTGAATGAATAATGCAATCTGTAAAGTGTCTGAGTGTTGAGAAAAACCCTATATAAAACTGATGCATTCTTATTTAGAGTGTTCATAGATGCAATGTAACTTCAACTTCATCTTCACTACATTTTGTTTTATTAATCAATATGGCCTCAAGGAGTCGCTAAACATAAAGTAAGCTAATGTTTTTGACTTTGGGGGAAAAGCAATTAATTAAATATTACTATTTCAATGATAAATATTGAGACAAATACTTTCTGGTTGCTGCATTCTTTTTATATTGACTCCTGACTTTAAGAATGCCCTTGTCTGAACAATGGCATTACATTGGGTCTAGTTGTATGTGCTCTTTCAACAACCAAAATGGTCTGTTCATATTTATACTGTTTGCAATCTACTTATTGGGTGACTGGTGGTAGATCTTATGAGTCTGAACCGCCCCTGCCTCAGAAACCTGAAGTGCCACCTATAGTGTGGGACGTGCAAAAAAAACCTCACTCACAAGTCCGAACTTCATTACCAATAATTCTGCAAATTCTATTTCAGTGCTGGCATTTCACTGTGCGCCATAAACAGCTAAAAGTGGCTCTTTTCTATTTCACAGCCACATAATATTCTCCACACAGCAGGAGGCCCAGGTTGATTTGGAAAAGAGGATAGGGACATTAGTGCATTAGCAATGAGCATTTTATCCATGTTTGATGAATGCACAAATGAATAACAGACAGGCGTCTCTCAGATCCTTTCACAGTGTGTAACCTCCTGCTCTATAACACATGCATAACAAAGGCGAGGGGCTTTTAGTAAACAGCAATAACTCACTGGGAAGTGTTTAGAGCCGTGGTATGCGGACCTGGCCAGAGTAAACATCATCTGTTATTTACTACCCCGAGGCCCTGGCTTCTTTATGCAGTGCCGTTTTATGCTCCACTCCAATAGGCACAAATACAGCAGCGTGTGACGGCGTCCCGACATGAAACAGGCAGCCTGCCGTTCATGGCCAAGTGTTCTTCTGTAGAGGTGAGAGAGCGTAGCCAGGACCCAGACAAGTGACACGGATACATCTCTGACGGTTTTTACACTTTCCACTCTGACCTTTGTATGAACTTGGCTGCCATATTGCCCAAGGGCTTTTTGACTGTTGACATCCACAAAAAATTTTTACCATACACATTCTAAATTGTATCAAGAGTCCAATAGTATAATAGTATCAATGTAAAATAGTCCATGGGAGTTGAAGTACACATCATCTCTAGTTGGACTGATCTACTTGAGTAAATTGAGACAATGAAATATTTTGCTTGGGAGTGATTACTGCAACATTTTTCACTTTACATTTCAGCTTTGACTCTTATAGAGAAAGAAAGTGTAACATGGAGATGCCAGTTCATTGGACTAAACGGAGAGTAAACCAGGACTGATAATAATATATAAGGGTTAATGCTGAAAAATACTTACTAAGGACGGGAGTCTATAATAGGTCTAAAGTAGGTCCAAACCATGCATAAACATGGTCTAAATCAGGTCTAAACTGCACCAAAAATATGTATTTTTATCAAAACAGGTCTTAACAGTTGTATACAATTACATTTTCTACAGAAGAGACTAAACCAGGAAAACAAACAAGAATGCGTTCCACCTGTAGAACCCACCCCACAGTTTGAGAACCACAAGACAGGAGAAGCTTTGTATTTCCCAAATTGCACTGAATTGATTTTGAATATTAAAACGACTGAGCTGGGTTTGTTCCTCTGTTCTATTTAAGGCTTTGAGCTTTTTGGGGGTTGGAGTCTGATGTAAAATCTTCTTGGTGCGTGTCAGATTTGCAGCGTCGAGTGGGGAAAACTGTGAGTAGAAATGCAATTATGTTGAAAAAGTACGACTTTGTTCATAGTTCAAAATATCAATTGACCGAATTTAGCCTGGCACTCTCTAATTAGCGCTGATTGCTCGTCCCTGTAGTGACTGAGGCTTTTGGCGTGAGGTGCTGAGTGCTGCTGCCCTCAAGTGGACGTGGAGAGGAACAGCAGCTTACGCAACATGCAAAAAATGCCTGTATGTGGAAAGGTCAGCCTCCAGGCTTCAGTGCATTTTAATTGGAGACTGATTGAGTGAGATTATGATTATTTTATGGAAGATATGGAGCATTTAACAAGGTGAAAAACTGTTATATTGGCTGACTAAAAGGCCAGATGCAAATCTACTATGATCCATTATATGACTAAATATAAATAACACAAATCTATATGGTATGATGTGCAAAACAATATATTGCACATATCAATAAGTGTTCTATATTAAGATATAACAACAAGCCTTTTTTAGACATCACTTCATCAATTCAATTAAATGCTCTTCTAGTATAGACAGAGGGGAGACTATTGTGGAGAGTGTAACCTACCTAAGTCCCAAAGTTAAAGGTCTCTTACAGAAAGAAGTCTAACATGACCTTTATTGTGTGTTGAATATGCACAGGAGGATTGTATGTATATGGTACACATGGTTTTGTTTATCTGCTAAATACTTCAAATGAGGCATAGTAGTCACCAACCGCAGCACTAACCACAAAGATGATCATTAATTACTCTGTGTGTGGTAAGAGCAGAGAGGCATGGCTGTTTTTCACTTGAGATTTTTGTGGGTGGTAATGTTATTAAATTTCAAGCCTCAGATTCAATATAATATAGAGTCTCAACACTATAAAGCTGTTTTGATTTGCAGTTTTTATGATCATTGCTGAAGGCGTCAATATTATGGAGTGTGCCCCTAGTAACTTCAATTCTTGCTTCGTCAGTTAATGTTAAATTAGGCAGCCGGGTGACCACAGAATGAAAGAGGGGTGAACTGAACTCCTTTGGGCAGGTTAGCAGTGAGCATAAGCTGCCTGTATAGCCCAATCAAAGTGAAGTGCAGCACTTATGGCCTCAGCACCGTGGTTAGGAATATAAAAGAGGTGTCAGGCAACAAAGTGTGAGCAAATTTATTTGGCTAACTGCATCCAGCTGCTCAAACACTTGAACTGTATTGCATAGTCAAGAGATATGAGTTTATATTATTGGACATAAACAGATTCAATATGGCCAGTGAGCCGCAGCCTTTTCTGAAGCAAGAAATCCATTAGCGAGAGCCCCAATATTACCAGTGATGATGGACCCGTAATTGGCTTTCATCAAAATGTTTATTATATGCCACATCCATCTGTAGTTAATTCCCTTTTAAGAATCTTCAGCAAACAACTGAGCCCGCAGCCACACTCAAGTCGAGGCATCCCAAGAGAATTGTGTGTATGGTTTGGGACCAACATAGGAGGTATTTAGGGATACAAGAAATAAAGGTGTAAAGGAAGAGACATTACCCAGGAGACATGATGTGATTGCACTTCTAATATAGAGATAACAGTGCTGGAGTGTATCGGTGCAGGTAATAAATGAAGAGACATTTAATCAAGAATACCCACCACAAGACTAAAGAAGATGATACAGACAAAGAGCATGTATCTTAGGTTCAATTTTTAAAGAAAATGTGATAATTATTTGCACATGAAGTCTGTGTCGTTGGTCAAATGTGATTTACTGCATCACACAGAATTACTTTTGCACATCATTGCCATTGAAAGCCTTGGGCACTTTGTAACTCTTTGATAAGAAAATCAAAAACACATGCAAACAACCTAACTAATTCGGGTCTCTTAAGGGCTAATGAAAGGTATGTTAATATGCAAAACAGCAATTATCTCCAATATAGAGTGTCTATATAATATGTAACTGGTGGAGTGTACAGTGCAGAATAACCAAAAGAGGAACTGTTCAAAAGTGCATTTATTTACTTTGTTTTAGGCACCTCTGTTAACATCTTTGGTCACACAGTTAACAGGAAACAAGAGCAAGCATCACAATACTGCAGCACCTGAAAGATTTATGTATGTCAAATTTACTGCCCAGCAGAAATTTTATAATATTATATATCATTTTGGTTACTGAAAGTTGATTTTCAGTTTCCCTAATGAGTTAGACCATCTGAGAATTGAGAATAAATATAGTTGTTGAAATGATGACATTTTAACGTCATACATGTTTGGTATATTTAAGAAAAATATTGCCACAATTTGAGATGCTCACAAATTGTTCCATTAAGTTGATAACAGACACTTAAATGGGTAAAATATATCACATAAAGGTGACTTGACAGGAATATAAAAACATGCAAACAGATGAGATCAACATGGTTCTAACACAAAAAGCTTTGGCACCATTTAGATGGCTTCATAAAAAGGAGTAGAAAATTGCTTAGATTTAACAGCCCAAGGCATAGTCAGTATAATGGATCCTTTCAAACATGCAGAAAGCTTCAAATGCCTTAACGACTTTTTAAAAAGACAGACATAAACATTGTTGTACATAACATCATTTCAGACATCTTATTTCAAGTTAATGTTAGCCTGATGAAAGCATCCTTCTCCACTTTCTGGTTTTCTCTTTGGCTTGTCCCAACATGCTCCAACACAACTTCTGTGGTCCTCAATCACGACCACTCACTTTACCAGATGTCCCACTTCATTTCAAAGTCATATTTTGATCTGGCTGATCGTTTTGGCACAGGTACCGGGAACAGAATCCATATTTAACACATTTAATGGTCTTCATAAAATAAATGAATCTGTTAAAGTAGTCTTTACACGCATGTTAAAGAGTTCTCCCAGCTCTGTACATGAGTGCTAGTGCTTTTTCTCGAGGTAATTTGAGGGAACCCATCCTTTTCTTGGTCGGCCATTGTCCAAAACCTTGCAGTACCACCACCCATTAGGGTTTCGTTCAAGGACCTCCAGAGTGGTGCCTTCTGGAAACCCTATGGTCTCTTCGTCGCCATGGTAATCTGCAATGGACACGTACATATCTCGGAGATTGTTGTGGATGATGTGTGGCTTGGGTTTAACGGTGGAAAAAGGCACAGTGTTCTTCTGAGAGCTGTGGCCCAGAGACTCAGAGCTACCAGTTCCTGATCGGTACCTGCTGGGAAGTGTGATGTTATTTGGGGTGAGATTACGGGGCACGGTGCCAAAAGAGGCATTGCGGCGGACCGTTGGGCTCACACGGGGGTGGTCTGTCGAATTTAGGGATTCATTTCTCCTCAATGAGCTCACAGGGCTTGGGGCATCCATAATCGGGGCTGAGATGAAGACAGACTGGGGCCTAACTACCTGCTGCTGCTTGGTGCTGTTCTGCTTTTTGGCACCAAATAACGGTTTGGAGAACCCACCAGGAGGTTTGGAAGGAATCGGCGGAGTGACTTTCTTCAAATTCTGATTGATGTTGTTCAAAGCTTGCACCCTTTGCTCGTTCTTCTCAAGACTATTTGACTTGCTGAGGCTTCCAGGTTTTGTGGGCGTGCCATCAGATTCCGACCCCACCATGTCGTCTTGATGCCGGACTGGTTCCAGGAAGTAAGTAGGTGCCCACCCCTCTGTGTCACCCCAACGGATGTACCACCAACCACTCTCTTGCTTCTCCAATACATCCACCTCCACTCCTGATGGGAAGCTCAACTCCGACTCTTGAACTTTCTCATAGGAGTCTGTCGTGCGATATAAAGTGCACCCTTCCAGGTCAGAATCGCCCCGGCTTCCTTTGGAATAGTTGGATGATAGATCGGACGTACTTTGGGAAGAGAAGGAGTCTTCGGAGGAGACTACAGAAGCGGTCTCAGAATCTTCACCCTTGGATGTTTTGTTGCCATTCTTGAGCTGCCCTGTTGGACGCAGCTGTCTTCTCAAAGTACTGATGTCCATTTTTTCTGCACTTGGGGATTTAGCCATTTGCGGTTTAGGCCTCACCACTGGTTTGAGTTTTGCAGAAGCCTTGATTGAGGGGAACACCTTATTCTCATCTTGATCTTTCTTTGGAGATGCAGACTTTGGACTGGACGCTTCTTCAGATTTAGTTGAAAAGGAACTGCCATTTAAGTCGATCTTAAGTTTGCTCCCCGCCAGTCTCCATCCTCCTGAGGGTGAAGGTGTTTGATTTGCGGTCTTGCCAGAATCGGACAAAACACTTGTCTTGGAGGAATTGGAGTCGCGGCTCAACTGGCGCTCTGGGGTCTCTCTAAACGGCCAGAAACCATCATTTTCATAGATGCACTCTTTTTCCGCTTCGGCTTCCTGGCTATCGTCAAATGACTCACCCATCTTGAAGGACGCGCTGTGAAGAGAAGAAGCTGGAGATGGTTTAGGAGACACCAAGGACCCTTCTCCTCGTAAAAACTCAAATTCAGATTCAAGGTCTAAATCTCCAATGGCAGGGACGTCGTACTCCGGTTCTTCATAGACCGGTCTGCCAGGGGACACGGGAGACTCTGGAGCTTCGGACCTGGGACTGCTGGGTGGTGCGGTCTCCACTGAATCTTGTTTTTTGACAGGTGGAGCTGGAGGTGGGACTTTGGGGCGACAGAGAGTGCTGGTCCTGCGGTTCAAGTTGGGCTTTTTACGCTTGTCGATGTAGGAACATGGAGCCCAGCCCTCCTTCTCTCCGATCTGCACATACCACCAGCCACCTGAGTTCTTTTCTATCACCTGAAAAGATCAAAAAGTTAGTCTAAAGTTGAGTAACGTGACATTTTTAAATATATTAAGAGGAAGGAGTACCTCTGCTTTCTGTCCACCATTGAAAGTGATTCCATCTGATATACAAGACTGGAAATCTGCAATGGTGTAGTACTCTGCTTCAACTGTAGGGGGCTCTGGTGGAGAGGGCAGCTGGAAGCCCTAAATACAAATGGACATAATTGAAAGCAGAGTCTAAAACCAGAATTTAGCAAAGGCAACTTTATATTATTGATTTAGAGGAATTGAACATAGTAAACCCATACCAGTGTTGCATCTCTTCGAGGGGGAGGTTTTTGCCTGAGAACCGGCGAGCCTGTAAAACACAAATAAAGATTATTTTTGAAATTGAGTTTCAGTTGCACAAAGAACATACAACACAAAATAACCATTGTTCAAAATTGCAATAACAATATGACTTTCATTATTTACATTTTGAATAAGGAGGTTTGAATATGTACCGTATTTATTAATTAATTAATTTGACATACTTCATAATAGTATGTCAAATTAATATTATGTTATTAATATTGATGTTAATGTTAATATTACTGAAAACCATGCTGACATGATCCTTACGTTATATGGGATGTTTTTCTAGCTCTTCAGGAAGTAGATTCTTTGAATGATTTAGTATTTGTTAACTATTAATTACTGACCCTTTACTGGCCTGCATTAGAATAGCCATGATGCTGTATTATGTATGGCAGATTTGCTCTTTTTCTTCTTCACTTTAGGTGTGATATTAATTTGATAACTATGTTGAATATGTAGGCGTTTTATAGGCTTTAAAATCGGTCAAATAAAATCTATTAACTGTTGACTGTTGTTAATTTAGTAAGAGAGTCCAATACTAACCTATCTCCACCCGATGAGGAGCAATCCGTGCTATGGCAGGTGAAGGGGGCTCAGTTTTGGTCATTGCAGCTTGTGGACTGTTACTGGGGCTGGAGTCAGAGCAGGGTATTGGAAGGCTGATCTCCTTCCTGGCCACCTGAGGGCTCTCTGGGACACCATCGGTCTGGATGTCCTTCTCACTTGAGGCCTTCTTGTTGAGCAGATTGCTGATTTCCATGATGTTTCCAATGATCTCCACCGGACCAGTGACAGTCTTCTTACGGGAAGGGGTAAAGTCATCTTTCACTTTTTTGAGATAAGAGGCTGGAGCCCAACCTTCTTTGTCCTGGTATCTGTAAATCATAGGTTTCATTACATACTTCATCTTATTTTCCTTTTAGCTGTTCTATGATGTTAAGTATACTGGACTCTACAGCAACATCAAATCACGGTTTGTGGGTTACAACTTTGGATAACAATAGGAGTCCAATTTTTTAATGTTGTGGCACACAAAAAAATCTGATTTGATGATGCTTTAGAGGCAAGGGGAGGGACTAATGTAAAACTCAAATTTTATAGGTAAAATTGTATTTATTTATATTTTAAACGTTTCTTTTCATAGGAAACCCTATCCTCATCTCTCACACCAACTAACTTCATCTTTCACTATGTCCACAAATCATCTCTTTGGTCTTCCTCTAGACCCCCTGCCTACTGTAGCTCAATCATCAGCTTATTTATCAATATAGTCACTATCCTCCCTCTATAAATATTCAAACATCTCAATCTGACTTTTTCTCCAAAACATCTAACTTGAGCTGTCCCTCTGATGCACCCATTGCTGATCCTATCCATCCTTCACTTCCAACCTCAAGAGCATTCAATACAGCGAGAAGCTCCCTTATAAAATGACATTATATAATTACCTGATAAACCACCAGCCTTCCAGGTTTTTCTGAATGACTTCCACTGTGACCCCCTTCTCGAAAGCGATCTCATCCTTGCCCTGGCCAGAGTAGGACTGCACCGTTACATACTTCTCTTCTGTCAAAGGAACAATACAACATCCAGTTGAACATCTGATACACCATACAGACATCTGGATTCTATCGTTATAGGAAACAGCAATAAAAGAGGAGCATATGCTGAAAATAACCAATATGCAGCATTTAACAAATCAAATTTATGTGCCAAAATAATAAGGAAAATATGATTGCAGATTTGGTTTTATTGATGTCAATTTTACGGTATATAACAAGAGGAGGTATACTTTTTTGTTTAATTTTTATTTATTGGGCTTCCTGGCAGTGCATCAGCCAGATGTAGTAGTAAAATAGTGTACTGTGTGTAAATGGCTCCTTGGCGAACACTAGTGCATCACATTTGCCTGTAAAATTTTATTATACTAAATGCACTTTATAACCATAAGAATATATCCGATATGATTCATTCAAAGTAGATGCCAAGAATATTGCAAATCAAATATAGTGGTTTTGATGCAATCTTGTTCCAGTCAATATGTTTGTTTGTTTTTTCATACTAAACAAAAAACAACATGCATACTGAGGAGTGAGAATATAAGAGATACTTTGGCTGAAAACTCAAATGCAGGGTCTGTTTTAAAGTTAACAAATGCTGAATCAGTGCCTGTCTGACCTCTGAATAATTGAAATAATTAATCCTGTTAGTGGAATGTCACTTACTCCGTGTAGATGTTGAGTCGTGGATATGCTATACATGAATGTTTTATTTACTGTGTGCCGAGCTCATTGCAGGTTGTGACAAATATGTTCCATTTAGTTCCTTAATGCATTTGAGATCTCAGCATGTGTACTGCAGTTGTTGCCTTCCCTCATTATGACAAGACTAACTGTGTCCTTGGACTGGTGACGGCAAGCATCCCCCTAACTCAGTACATAATTGAGCTCATGCTGATTTATACATTCCCAGAGGGCCAAGGGGCAGCGCAAAGACACCATTTCCTGTCATTACAGCCAATTCTGGATAAACACAGACAGCTCGGGGAGAAGAAGAGGTGTCTTCAAAGCAGAGACATGCAGAACATGTGGCGCCTTCCTTCAAGCCTCCCTCAGAGTTTGTACACTGACATTTTTGGTTAAGAATAAGTGGATTGTTGTTAGTGCTGTCCCAGTTCTTGATTTTCAAAGTTGATACCACTCCTCCAAACAATACTAATGACAAGACTTACTTAAACAAAAATGCATGATTTAACAATTTCTTTTACTGTGTAAGCGTCCCTGCTTAGACTGCTGCCTCCGCGACCCGGCCCCAGATAAGCGGAAGAAGATGAATGGATTTTACTGTCTATATCTTTTTTATATTGTATTAAAATATCACAGCTGGTATCAGTACTGTTTCTAAGGAATATTTAACTTTTACAGTAGTTATAGTATTGAATAGAGTGTGGCCACAGCAAAACTCCAGTCTCCTGTATGGGATATACAATAATCAACACTTTGGTCAAGAAGAAAAAGAACTGAATTTTCCTTGGAGCTAAATGTGTGTGGGATGGCATTTCCCCTTCACCAGCAGAACTCCAGTCTGCTGCATGGTTACAGAGTATATTTGTGTGTGCCATATTTCTTTTCTTCCGGCCGCTTTGTGTTTTGAGCTGGTAGAACGCTTTTCCTCTGACCGGTCTCTTTCAAACAATCTCCAGCAGTGCAGTGAAGGGAAACTCTGAATCAGATGTTATGCTAACCACAACATGCATCGCCGGCATCACAGTTATAAATGATTTTTGTGGACTCAGCAAAACATCAGTCTTTTTTTTTTCAACACAAGGGAAGCATTTGAGTCCTAGGGTGGAAACTGCTCTTGCTTTACTCCAGAGAGGTTTTCTAGGAACGGCTGCCAAAGCACAAAGTTTGGGCTGAACTCAATAGCCCTATCCCCACCTCTGTCAGCTGTCCAAATGCATCTTATGTGACACAAGAAGAGGCCTTGGCCTTGATAAGAACATCTGTGAGATGAAATGACTGTAATTATCTCAATAAGATTAACATTGTTAGTTTGTCAAGTGGAAATGTGCACTGCAGCTAAAAGACTGTTTTAAATTACTCGGTTTCCTCGTGAAAAGCTTTGAAATACTACATAAGGATACAAGTATATTATTTTTAGAACTACTAGGAAGACTAGTTTTGGCACACTACATGGAGATATTCTATGACTTCCCAGTCATATACCTACATGCATATAATGTACTAAATCATATTCAGGCAAATCTCACTAGAGAACCTTACTTGAAAAAAATGTGAGAAACCCATTGAAATAAGTTTTAGTTTGAAATGATTAACTCATATGGGTCCAGGTTGGAGGAGAGTCCCTGCCTCAAGTGGAGGAGTTCAAGTATCTTGGGGTCTTGTTCACGAGTGAGGGAAGGATGGAGCGTGAGATTGACAGGCGGATCGGTGCAGCCTCTGCA
>JAVQKC010201498.1:0-18004 GCA_036025475.1 Philypnodon macrostomus | reverse complement strand
CATCATTGTTTTACTTTACGTCATTGTTTTACTTTACGTCATTGTTTTACTTTACATCATTGTTTTACTTTACGTCATTGTTTTACTTTACATCATTGTTTTACTTTACATCATTGTTAATAGATGTGTTCATTTAGTCCCATTTTCTCCTGGTTTTGTCTCATCAGTGTTGTCCACTCTGATCTTCTTTGCCGTTTCTTTCAACGGCTTTGGAGGCATCTGTTTGACCTTCACTTCACTTACAGTACGATTTAAACACACACAAACCCACACCGTTTCTGTTTCCATTGAGCAGTACAATCTACCTTAACAATGACCTTATGGGGACAATGCAAAGGTTGGTTCTTAGTTTAGAATGAGAATGTATGTGCTAATAATCCATCATACTTACTTAAGATACGTTCCACTTGAGTCACACACTGATGGTGGTAATACTTCTGTAACTACAGCCGCCCTGGCTCAGCCTCTCTGGCCACCAACTTCAGTGGTCAGGTGTCAAGCTAAAAGTCCTATAGCACTTTTCTGACCACCACCAAACACCAATCACATGGAAGGTGAAGTGTATTTCTCAAGGACACAAAGGCAACATCTACACCACCATCTTTCTGGTTATAGGAGCTATTGCCAACCATTGCATAGTCATAGTCTTTCCTCCATTAGAAGAAATGGTTCCTCTAAAGTGCCTATAGTGAATGACCGCATGAGTGAATGGTCATTGTCCAGTGTGTATCCCGTCTAAGGCCTATAGTTGTAATTCCTTAAGCATTTCAAGGGTCTGGCCCAGGAGTCCTCCCATACACTGAGAGCTGTGTTTAAGAGAGTGGTCCAATACTGTATTATATAACTGTTACCTCAGCCCAAGAGGGCGGCTACATTAGTTTTACATTGCATCAGTTTTTATATTTGGAGTGAAGGGCAGGATCATCAAATATATATTAACAAATGAAACTGATTAACAAATGAAACTAATATTTAATAGGACTAGTGGTTTATCTTGCAGCCTTAGTCCATAACAATCCTAACAAATTGGCTTGATTTAAAAAAAAAAATTCTGCTTCCTTTTACAATTTCTACAATTTCCTTGCTTTTAATTTTATATATATATATATATAGTTTGTTTTATTTTTTATTTAATTTTTTTACTATTTAGGGAGACCTGCTCCGTCACATCTATACGGGTCGGCTCTATACTCTCATATCATTGGGCTGCCCTATATCCCCAGATTACCCTTCTGTCAAATAGAGCCACTCAAAGCATGACATCACAACTTCAAAGTTCACAGACTTTGCCATATAGAGCAGTGGTTCTCAAACTGTGGTGCAGGTACAACTGATAGGTACTCAGGAGTCTTTTGCAATGTATACCTCTGTTTTGGTTTAGCTATGAGTTAGACTTGGTTTAGTGCTGTTCAATACATGATTTAGGCTTGATTTAGACCTTTTATAGCCCGTGTTTTGAAATTATTTAGTTTTTTTTTTCTATCTACTTTAACCCAGGGTTTAGACCTGAATTAGTTCTAATTTAGACCTGAGTTAGACCTGATTTATTTCTGGTTTAGACCTGATATAGCCTCAGTTTTTTTGTCCTTATTTAGTAATGCATTTTTCAGTGTTACTCCCAATTTTATTCCATGTTTTGGACCTGGGTTAAATATTTTCGGATGGGTACTTGGTGTGAGAAGTTTGAAAAGCAATGACAGAGGACAAACAATTCAGTAACAACAACAACAGTGTCATTGCACAATCGTTGCTATTGTGTCTGTGTTTTAGCATTGCACATATTGTCCCCCTCAGTCTAAATATTGCGGTCTACTGTGGACCAATCAAAACGCAGGATTGGACACACACCCTCACGGGCTTGTGCAGGTTCTGAGCCCTTATCTTGATCACCCTGACACATCCCCCTCTGTCCTTTAGAAATAGAGCGCATGACCTGGCTTCTGTCCTGTCATTTTGGTCCACTGCTGTTTGTTGTGGTTATTGTTGATAGGTAGTTTTATATAATACTTTTATATATACTTTTTGTAGCATTCTTCCCCCCAAAGGCCCATAGTTATAGTCATTGATTTTAGCCACCTGTGACATAATAATAACCAGAATATTAATTATGCAATTATATAAATGCATTGCATACACTACATGCTGAAATCATAAGCCGGCTCATGATACGGCTTATCTGATTTCCTCGTGATGCTGATATTCTAGGACCATTATTTCTATGAACCTTCACCCTAACCATAGCCCTGACTCTAACCTTAACCAGTTCACATTCTGACCCGAACCTTAAGCAGTTCACATTCTGACCATAACCTTAACCAGTTCACATTCTGACCCTAACCTTAAGCAGTTCACATTCTGACCCTAACCTTAACCAGTTCACATTCTGACCCTAACCTTAACCAGTTAACATGCTGACCCTAACCTTAACCAGTTCATATTCTGACCCTAACCTTAACCAGTTCACATTCTGACCCTAACATTAACCAGTTCATATTCTTACCTTAACCTTAACCAGTTCACATTCTGACCCTAGCCTTAACCAGTTCATATTCTGACCCTAACCTTAACCAGTTCATATTCTGACCCTAAATTTAACCAGTTCACATTCTGACCCTAACCCTAACCAGTTCATATTCTGACCCTAACATTAACCTGACCCAGGGACCAATATAACACCCTAACCCTAACCAGTTAAAACCCTACCAAAACCAGCAAATTGAATGTTGATCCTGGAACATCAGCTACACGGGGAAATCAGATCAACCCTCATTATACATATATGTGTTAGACAGTGGACATTAACATATGGCATTTAAAGCATTTTGTGTATTTCTAAAACTCTTGCACAAGAATGTAATCAACCTTCCAAAAAGTGTGTATGCAACAACTGCTCTATGGGGAAAACAATGATAAGAGGCTGTATCAGTATTCCTAAACGACAACATTGGGAACAGTTGATGGAAAGAGTTGGAGCGTGCTGTGAAAGTGAAAGGGAGGGGTCCCATAACACAAACAACAATGACCTTAGACGAACTAACTGCATGTGCGTAATAATATCGTCATATATAAGTCAGTATGAAATTATATGGGCCATTCCGTCATTCACCTTCCCATTAGAAGTTGCTGTGGATGACAGGAGCCTATCCAAGCAATTATGGGCTTTAAGCGGGGTACAAGCTGAACAATGGCCAGGTCGTCGTAGGGCTGACACAGAGACACACTGACAGACAACCGTTCACTCTCGCATTTATTCACTAAGGGGCAGTTTAGAGTCTCCTAACCGTTCATGTTGTTGGAGAGTGGGGAGAAAGAAATAGCATGTTGGCCGACCGAAGGATTGAATCAACGTCAATATTCGAATTATACTGTATTAAATCAGCCATGAAAAAAATTTACTATATTGCAACTCTCTATAAAAAGTGTACGTTTTCCCATTGTGTTACTGTGGGTTCTCTTAGTATTTCCCCCAGTAACAGAGAGTCCATTCATTTTTCCAGGCAAGATTGAACAGAACAGTTCTTGTCCTTTTTGGGGAAAATCCAGAACATTCCTAAATCAGCCATAACATCCTCCCTTTCCAGAGTTTGTCGAACCCAGAATCACACCTCAACTCAAACTTTAGTTCAGATTTGCGAACCCAAATATTTAAGTGAAATCACATTGCATGGAGTTATGACTATACCAGTAGTGTGTTAATAGAAAGCCTAGCGTGAACAGCTCCATGTGCAGCAGAGCCTTGGCCGTCCTCCCGGGTCATCTAAAGTTAGCGTCTGAAGCTAAAATATACCATCTGTGAGGCCAGGAAATGTTCTCATGCCTGCTCTGTAACTCACATGCACACACAGTCACAGAGAAGACAGGGGAGAGGACTTTTACGAACTGACAAAACCTGAGCCAATATTCTCTGGCAACCTTACAGTGCTGATAATATGTAAAGATGTAGTCTTAAATTAGGATTAGGCTGCATTTAGGCCTGGTTTATGCTTGGTTTGGACATGGCTTAGTTCATTCATATTTTGTTCTTGTAATGTTTGTGGAAAAGTTGACACAGCAGCACTTCAGCAGCTGTCTGGGCACTGGATATTAGCTCACTGCTGCCCTCATGCTGTGGACAACAAACATTGCGTGGACCTATGATATGTATATTGTTTATATAATATGCAATATCATTTCGTAACGTTCTTAAGAAAATATATGTATACATTTGTTGAACCTGACCAATGTTTTTCTTCTCCTCACAGCTGCCCAACATGTTTGGTAACATCCGCTCCACCATCCTCTCACTGATGATTGGCTCGTATGCTTCATCAGCCGTCACTTTTCCTGGAGTCAAGGTAATACAAATACATAGATATAACACATCCATTAATCAGTCTACAGCTAAACTTCAGGGTTCAAAATGTCATCGAAAACCTGGAGCGGTTTTACAAGTCTGAATTGTGAAGTGTTTGGACAGAGGTGTGAAAGGTTCTGGAATTTCTTATATGAGTGTGGGCCCATACAATACTGAGCACAATCACAGGCTTTTCTATCTCTGGCTGTTTCTAAAGGTGTCAGCCAACCTTACCAATGTGCATCTCTGTTGGAAAGTTATGAAAAAGTCATGAGCCCTAAAAATTGCACTAATTTTCCTCCTCTTCCTCCTCTTCCTCCTCTTCCTCCTGTAGTTGATCTATGACCTTGGTGTCTCGTTCAGAGTCATCATGTGGACTTGGTCTGGAGGGGCCTGTCTGGTTTTCATCAACTGTTTCCTGAACTGGCCGATTGAGCCCTTCCCTGCACCAGAGGACATCAGATACATGTCAGTAAATTAAAAAATATATAATATTCACACATTTAGTCATTCTCAACTGATGTGTTGAGACCAAAAAGTGTATTATGCCGTAATGTCCATATACAGTAATACAGCTAAGCATCTATTATAACAAATAGTATAAACTATTCTGTGTCCAGATACTCAATTTCTATCATTATAATAAAAAGTAATTCTTCAGAGGAAAGAAATACTGCATGTTTCAAAATGTCTTTAACCAAGTACTCTCTCTCTTTGCAGTCAAAAGGTGAAGAGTGCCGTTACTAAAGATGTCAACACTGGAGACATTCATCTTAGTCCCGTGACAAAGCTTGAAGAAACCAACCATCACGAACATAACCAACTGGATTCACAAAATACCTCTCAAAGTAAGAAATATAGTGTAACATTTGTAGAAAATGGATTATGTTAATGTCACAGTAATATTTCCTACAGCACATCATGAAACTGGGGTTTTTAACTTAACCCGGGTGACAGTAATTTGTATGTTATATTGTGTTTCGGGAACATTCTGTAATTTCACAAAAGGTCAACTATCCCTAACGTTTTGTGAGTTTTGACACTACTTCCAGGTATTGCAAACTGAAAAAACACTGTATTTATTTTGTTGATGTGCTTTCTCCCATGTAATCATTTATGTATGCATGTGTTGGTATAGTGATTTACTATAACTTCAAGTTGAGCCATATATTAGCATACTTAAACACATGAACGATCTGACTAGAAATGAACATGCATTTGCCAATAGACATTTACCATATAACTGTCTTCACTTCAGATTCAGCGCCTTTGTGTCACTCCGTGTGCTCTCCCATCTTCCTCTGGAGCATCATCGCGATGGCGATGACCCAGCTCAGACTCATCTTCTTTATGGGTGCCATGAACAAGATGCTGGAGTACTTTGTCACACATGGCGCCTGTAAGATCTGTGCATTTTGGAAGAATATTAGGCTTTTTTTCCCAGTATATTTTATTACATTCGTGACCTTATTGTCTTTTTCAGCATCGGAAGACCTGCAGAAAGAGGCAGAGACACAAGGTAAGTTAATTATGCCAATAATATGTGAGTACAAACGGCGAGTTATACTTTTACATTAAAGCAGACCTCTGATTCTTCCTCTGAATGTTGAGGATATGTGCCCCCCCAAGCCCTTACACGTATATATCACAGTGGTAAAAGTTCCTTTACTGACTACTTATGGCTGGAGCTGGTATCTTTAGAGTTTCTGTTCAGTGGTTTAGAATCCTAATACACTTGTGGTTCTCAAACTATGACACAGTGTTAGTCCAGTGAGTTTAAGCTTTGATTTTGTTTTGGGGTATTGAGATCCATTTTGGTTATTTACATTTTTTTTACCACTGACCTTTTCTGAGAAATAAAAATGTGAAACCCCTTCCCTTCAGTTAATTAGCTAATATTCAACAAACTAACTATACATCTCTGTGTCTGTCTAGTTGGTTTCTACTCATCAGTCTTTGGCTCGATGCAGCTGTTGTGTCTCATGACGTGTCCTCTGATCGGCTACATCATGGACTGGAAAATAAAGGAGTGTGAAGAGGAAAATGCTCCCTTAGACACTATAAAAAGGTCATCATCTTTATCTTAGGTCTTCTTCTAGGCCTCAGCTCTAACCTGAGGATCCTTTTTCCCCAGTATATATACTATCAATCCTCTGTTCATTCACAAACTACCTTGTCTCTGAATCTCTCTAACATGAGCTGTCAATCTAATGTATGAACAAATAGAACCTCAAGCTCTTCAGCGATGCTACTTCAGTTAGTGTGCACTATGTGCTATTTATAAATAGAGCCACCTGAATATTGATCCCCCAGCTAATGTTCTCTACCTACTCCGTGACAGCACATTAGGCATTAGTCATTAGGCAGCCTTGGAATATAACCATACATCTTAATCAATAGTCAATGTGTGGCTGATTGGTCACTTTGTCAAGGAAATGTTAACAGACTTATTTAAGAGTGGTAATATACGTATATGAAATATATTTGGCTTTTTGTTCCTTCAGCCAATCAGAGCCTCCGAAGAGAGACAGAAAGATCCAAAAACTGACCAATGCCATGAGAGCTTTCATCCTCACCAACATCCTGCTGGTTGTCTTTGGGATCATATCACTGATTGACAACTTGCCTGTTCAGGTTAGCAAAAGAGCCAGAAATGATCTCCTTTTTTGTAAGTTGTGAGTCAGACTTGTAGAAATTGTTTGTCCAAATTCACCTAAATCAGAATTGACCTCACTCTAAACCTTAAAAATGTATTAAACCTTTGTAAAACCAAGATTCATTTCACAGAAACCTGAAACACTTGAAAGAAGACTAAAAGATTAACTGTTAAACTTCCACAAGCGTCACATGCCTTTCAGGTTCATAGAGGTTAAACCTACCAGAATGAACTGTGCAGTCCTACCTCACAAGGTCTAATCCCAGATCTAAACCAGCACTAATAAACAAGGGCCAGACCTGCTCAAACCAAGTATACTTTGGTCTAAACCAGAACAAAACATAGTAGATCTAGACCAGGACTAAACAAGCTCTAACAAACTGTCACAAACACTGTGCGACCTGTGGGACCTGTGCCAGAGTTTGAGAAGTGCTGGTTATATTGGTTTATGTTTCTCTTGTGTCAGGTGGTGTCATTTGTTCTGCATACCTGCGTCAGAGGCTTCATCCACTCCTGCTGTGGAGGCCTGTACGCCGCTGTGTGAGTATAAGACGTGTTTAAATTGACTGCAATAAGGTTTTTGAGGATATGGTTTTATAACTGTATAGTCCCATCCACAACGTATTAATATATGGAGCATTGTAATCTCTCCTTATTATGGTCCCCTTATTATTGACTGTTTCAACATAAACTTAAAACATCCATTTTCTCATCTACCGTACACAGTCTACAGTAATTTGTATAATTTTAGCACAGGTTTCACACCAGATGCCCTTCCTGACAATACCCTTTTCTATTTGCCTGGGATTGGACTATCAAAAGGCGGAAATAGCTTGTAACCCAATGTGTAGAACGTATGTGTAGCCTTTAGCTCATTGTATGTTACACACCCTAATGTTTTTTACCCATGCACTGACATTACACACATAGTTCTTGCTTTAGTGGTCAATGCTAATATCTCTGTTGAAATGTTATTGTGGCCACTCTTTGATAGATGATGGTAGATTCAAATTTTCCAGTGATAGGTGGTACTTTCTTCACAATAGTTTCTGGAGCTTTGAGAGAATTATGCATTCCCAGAACCAGGACCTGCTCCTCTCAGTCGGACATTTCCAGAACATTTCCCCGGAGAGGCTCCAGAGGGCAGGGGTGAAAACACCGAGGCTCAGCTGGCTTAGCTTCCTCATTACTGCAACGAAACAACAACCAAGATCTCATTTACCACAATTGTTACTACTGATCCAATTACAACTATTGCTACTAACAACCATGTATAGCCACTCAGGTAAAAATACTGACTCATTTAGATTAAGATTAACGTAAGATTGCATTGATATTTAGTTACTTATTTAGGTGATGCTTTTGATTGCATGTCGTGACCATATAGGCACTGACATTCATACGTCATACACCAAAGCAGTAACAGATTAATACAACAAACAAAATGTAGTGTTCAACAATTGTGGAATGTTGTTGAGGTGTTTAACTGTGTGCAAAAGAAGTGAATGGTCCACAATGTGTGATGTAAAATTCAAATCTGGCCGGACATTTTGATAAATATTATCTCACCCTAACCATTACATCCATGGTTTCCATTCATATATTCAACCCCATAACCCCCCCCCCCCCCCCCCTTAAAAAAAAATATACCAGGTTTCAAGTATTTATCCATTACTCCCTTATAGGTACCCGGCGAACCACTTTGGGACACTGACCGGGTTGCAGTCTATGATCAGTGCAGCCTTCGCTCTCCTTCAACAACCGCTGTTCATCCTTATGCTGGGGTCTCTCAAAGGGGATCCCTATTGGGTAAGACATGCAACACTGACACATTAAACAGGTCTTGTTCTGACTTGCGTCTCTTCCTTCTCACAGATCAATCTTGGACTGCTCATTTTCTCCGTGGCTGGCTTCCTGTTGCCGGGCTATCTGTTTTACCACCGCCGAAATCTCATCAAGGCCAAAGAAAAGCGAGATAGAAATTCTCTCAACCAGTCTGGCCAAGAAACTGAGCCTATGTACCAGTCAGACAAAGCCCAAGCCAATGGCCACCCAGCAAATGGGTACACACCGAATAAAGATGTCATTGAAATCTGAATTGAACAGTAACCACAAATATGTAGTGTCAGTTTGATAGTTTTATAACTACAGGAGACTCGTTGGTAGACCTGACCAACTGGTTTGAAAAAATAACACTGTGGAACTTATGTCAGGGTCTAGAAGACATATGGGACACACAAAAGTCACCTCTTCAGATCAATCTTATATATTTTCATTCATTCATTCATATGACCCAAGATTATGCTGTTGTGGCTTGGCTTTTTTACAAACATTATTTACCTGTTTGTTTATTTAATATTTTTGTAAATCGCTTTTTAACAGAAGTTCATGTTCGGGTCGGTGCTTTCCTTGAGAACAAAAACAGGTTGAGTGAGACTCTGTGCAGGCACAGATTCTGAATATTATTACAATTAATGAGCGACCTAATAGAGTACTTGAAACTTCACACCTGTATCTTGCTGTATCTTTATCACAGCAAAATATAGGTCCTGTACGCAGAAGACAATTTTCATTTTAACAAAAATGTAATTGTTGACTTTTATGTGAGGATCCAAACTGTTAGGCATAGGAAGAAAACAATCACATATTTGACCAATAAAAACAGCCTGTGTACCCCCATTATATACCTACCACCACAGCTTGAGAACTACCGGTCACAAGACACAGCAAGTTCATTTACTCAATGAAGTCTGTTGTGTGATGTTGTAAATATATTGTAGTTGTTGTTATATAGTTTCATAGTTCAATAGACTGTTGCACTTTTGCCTTTTGAGTATATAGACTTGTTTTATTCATTCGATGGTGTGAATTGCTGTGGACAAATGCAATTGTTTTGTATATAGCTCAGTTTTCCTTCAGTGTAGTGGCTTAATGTTGTCATGAAATGTTTGTCTTTTCTGCAATTTTTGTTTAAACATGTGTGTTAAGTTGTTTAATATTTATACCAAAGAACTAATGCAATGTAAGAATATTAAGAAATAGATATGTACATTAAATATACACTAGCCCGGATCACTGTGCCAAAATTCATGCGATTTTGTTTATGTTCAGCAGGATTATTGGCTCAGTTAAAGAGCTTCAGGGCATTTATGAGTTAATTATTTAATTGTCATTAATCATAGAAGACCCAAACTCAATCCAGTTCAGTGTCTTCATGATACTGTCTAGAAAACTTGAAAAAGATCTGGCAAAGACTTTTCAGTTATTGTGTTTAGGGCAGGAATTAATTAATTACTTAGTACATACAAGTTCAACCTCAAAAATGCCAGGTCTGCATCAGATTTGCATCTTTCATTTTCTTTGAGCTCTCACCATACCGCTGAAGCAAGACTAGTGACCTGACCCGAGGCAAGGTCACCAAGTCTGTGCACTCAAGGCTTTTCACCAAGAGACTCAAGGGAGAGGAGAATGAAGCTTAATTCACCCCACAACACCTCTGTTTGTCATCACATTTACTCTGAGGATATTTATTTAATTTTGAAAAATGTAAAACAATTCGCTTTAAGTTAAATTATTATGCATCTCATATTTAAAATGTTGACGGTCCCTTGCAAAGTACCATTATCTAACTCCATTTACAAAGCACTGGACTTTCTATTTTGGTTTGGACTCTCTTGGGTCTTCATTTTTTAAACTCTTTTTCCAACAAAGAGGGTTGAACTGTCTTTTGTTGATCCCCTGATGTATTTGGGTCATCCATAAAATAATCTATTGTTGTTTCCAGATTGCCCCTTGGGTTTAGAGGATTTGTGAACTCTAATGCCAACTGGCAGAGGGTACATACGCAACTGCACACCACCCACCAGAGGCCCACAATGAGACCCACAATGAGACCCACAATGAGGCTCACAATGAGACCCACAATGAGGCCCACAATGAGGCCCACAATGAGGCCCAAATCCAATTGCTTTTACTATAAACGTTATCCCTATTTGTTAGTGTGGTGTTTTCTTAGCATGTGCTGGTTGCGGATAAAGCTCTTGATTGAGTGGCTTATCTGTGAGGCTTCTGCAGTGATTTTAATCTTCCCTTTGTGCAGCAAGAGTCTTTTGTTTACTAACTAGCCACTGATAGAAGTAACATTCATGAGGTTGTTAGAAGGCTTGATAATGTTAGATTTTGTGGAGATAAGGTAATATTGAGATGGTTTGGACATCTACAGAGGAGGGATAGTGAATAAATGGGTTGAAGGTTGAAGGATGCTAGAGCTAGAGGCCTAGAGGAAGACCCAAGAGGAGATTTATGTATGTCAGGGGTGTCCAAACCGTTTTCACTGAGGGCCACATTGTCAAAAATGAATACTAAGGAGGGCCACTCTCTGAGGTGACCGATAATGCTTCACCAAAAGTCCTCTTCGGTTCTATCTGTTTTCTGGACACATGTCTTTTTTTTTACTGTCCCTCTATATAATAACCACAGAGAAAAGTGGAAGGAGATCTTGTTACACATTGAATGCTGTCTTTTAGTTGGATTATGTAAAGTCACAGGCAGTGAAAATACTTTTTTGGCCAATTGAGAGGTAAGCTTGAGGGCCCCAAAAAATTGCACTGCGGGCCGCATAGTTTGGACACTCCTGATGTATGTAGTGAAAGTTAGCTTGTTTGAGAGAAGAGGATGCAGAGGACAGGGTTAGTCCTCTGATAGTAATATAATTTAACAATTTAACAGTAGCTCAAGGCACATATATATATATATATATATATATATATATATATATATATAGGCTACTGCTTGCTTCTCAATGCTCCAAACTGACAATAAGATTTAATCAGATCATTTCAAACAATTCTATTAATGTGTAATGAAACAAATGCAGTTGCAACCCATCTTTTTGTAAGGCTTTGTACATTCTGTATTCCGCAAGCCTTGATCTGAGCTCGTAAACACACCCGACATACGTTACTGTGTCAGTGTGCCGAATTAGGGGATTAAAACCTCATGTCAGAAAGAGCTTATGTGCAGATCATTTTTATCAGACAGTCAACAAGTCACTCACTATAGCCTACTTGGAGAGGGATGGACTATTTTCAGTTTTGGTCAACAAAACAGACCAACCAACCAAAAAGACTGTCAATTGCTAACATTTACAAAGAGGGTTGCAGCATCAGGATGTGCAGTTTGTCAGTTTGAACTGGGACCCAAAAGGAAGAGAAGCCCACCAGGAATCATGACAGGCCAAAGAAAAAAAACTGGCATAAATCAGGTCTAAAAAATAAAGACTAAAACAGGACAAAACCAGCATTAAACAAAGATTTAACAATTTTGCAGTTGCTCTGAGGCCCCTGCCAAGGTTATAAAGGTCCGCCTGGCTGTGTGGATGATTTCTTATTTATTCCAGTATTTTGTATATTTTGTATATTATATAAATAACCTGATAGAAGAATTTTTCAAACTTAATACGTTTTAAATCAACTAAAATAAAAAGCATGATTTTGGGGTTAACCCTAAAAAGGAGGGGCTTAGATTCCTGTCAACCAATAGAGGTGGTGAGTTATTTGACTGACACCCAGTATGTCCAATTAGCGCCCTTCTTATTGCGACAATCGTGCCGTAATTTGAAGGCTGTGCTCTCTGTGAGTTTTTGTAGCACTGGCAAATATGTCGGCCTCTGGGAATCTCCTAACCACACACATCACGGACACAGAAAGTACCTAGATGTCACGGGATTATGGTTACCGCACTAAACGTCCATGCACATGACAAGAAGACGTAAAACAAGACCATTTCTACAGCTAAAGCTAGCTACCTAAATGTAAATGAGCTCTGACGCTGTGCAAGAAGCCAGATCCATGTAGCCTGCTTGCTTGTGGAGGATATTAGCACGGACCAGACTGCTACTTCTACCCAGTGGATTTTTTTCGGGGCTATTTTGTCACTTAGAATCACGGCATCTCCATCTCTTCATTTTTGTGGCGCTATTGAAAAGGTATGAGCTGGATGTTAGCATGTAGCGGCTAACCAGTGCTTGGAGGAAAACTGACTAGTAGCAGCTAAATGACAAAACCACACATAAAATTAAACCGTTCGTCCAATTGTTTCGTAATTAGCACATCTGATCTGCTTGTATAAACAATTCCAAAAGCGAAGTACCAATCTTTAACGTGCCTATTAGCGTGTAAGTGTGCGCTATCATTACGCGTAATTGTGAGTCATTTACCCAAGTGCATCTCCACCCTGTTTTTTATTATAGCAATTATTTAAAAAAACTAAAAAACAATCCAATTAAAGCCTAATTAATAATAGCAATTATTTTACTGGTTGATTTCGCTGCCCACCTACTTATTTTTGCGTCCCCACCCCAGATGATGATGCCTTGTTTGCACAATGTCAGGATAAGATCCGATAAAATTGCTGTGCGTTTTCAGGATCTAAAATGTATCAATCTCGTATGTAGAGCTTCAATGTGATAGAAAAGTACAAAAGAAGAGATTTTTATTATTGTACAGTATGTGTTTAAATCTGTGTCCACCGAACTGTCAAGTCAACCCCAACGTTTAGCAGCTTCATCAATGGGCGTTTGCGTCTTTTATCCTGCTTCATGATAAATTATTCTCTTTTAAACTAGCATTGCATTTAAGCATCGGGTCAAAACGAAAGCGCAAACACTCGATGGGAAGCCTTATCTACTAAAAGAGAAACCGGCTAATGCCACAGCGCTGGGTGGGTGACTGCAGCGGGCAAGGCGCACACACCCAACGTGGAGAGGTGCCGCTTCTAGGAGCTGGTGGTGCTATTGTGTCTGGGGATTTTGGATGGAATCATTTGCGGCACTGTACTCTTTAAACAACAAGACAAAGGGTGTGTAAGATGCAGGAGAGTGGAATATGATATATAGAGAGAATATATAAAGAGAAAAGTCTAAATCTGTCACTGGTGAAAAGTAGGGGAGGAGCAACCTATCCATGCACTTTGCTATCTGACTGTGGCAGCAGGCTTGACGTTTTATGTAATAGGTGTAATGTCTTTTTCATTTGTCCCTGTGGGGAAAATAGGATTGATGAAACCCTCTTTAGGAACTCGTTTGAACTCCCACTCATTGCCATAGATCACTAATACTATACAAATATAGCATTTTATTTTGAGGGTAACTGAAGATATAAACCTGCAAAGTGAAACTGTCTGGCTGGTCCATATAGTAAATTGTTGTTTGTTGTCTGTTATGTGCTTATTTCACTTAGTACATTGCATTTTTTATTTATTGTGTAGCACAGATATGACTAAGCCAAGTTTCAGGAAACATTAAGATTGCTCAAACGTGATTGTATGTACCACTTGAATTTAGTAACCTCATGGGGATTGTTGAACAATTTCCTAATTGCACAATATGACATTTGACTTTTCTTCTCTTGAGTGAGGTGACATGAACATAACAGTTTTAACTAGCAGCATTATCTGTAAACAAATGTACCTGTTGGGGAACTAATAAAGGAACCTTGAATTTACTATGCAATTGGTTAATTAATTGCATATTTGGTCTATAACCTTTTTACTTTCTTGTCTAGGTACCGCCGTTTCAACCTCAATTAGGATGGATCTTGGATGGATTGACTGTAAACTCTAGGAATCTGCTGAAAACCTGGCTCTTCCATTGTCACTTAATGCACCTTTTGAGGATCTAAAATCTGCAAATCAACCTTCACGTTTACTTTTTTAATCAAACAGTAAACGTTTTGGGCCAGTTTGTGAACTATACTCCAGAGGCAGTGGATCCTCCCAGGGACTGCTGTGGCGTTATCCAAGCCCGAGTGCTCTCCCCTGGGGAGAGAAAACCGAGGAGGTCTCTGGAGGCAACTATGGAGAGGAATCTTGTTTAGCATCGAGGCTTACAGTCAATAACATGCATTGGCAACTCAATATAGCAGCGTAATACAGCCAAACAAGAGGGACTAGTGGGAACAAATGAGATAATGGCAGCGTCTGAAGATCACAGAGTACACTTTTAAACATTGATTATTTACATGGACGCTTGTATGGATTTTCTCACAAATGTTTTGGAAATCATCGCACAGTTGTTTCCATATTTCTTCTTGCACTCCCAATATAACATCTACTATAACCACTATGGAGCCAGGAGGTGAGGTGGTGTGAGCAAGCCACTGAGAGGGTAGAGTGATGCCTCAACACAGGAAAACTAGGCTACTACACTGGCCCACTCATAGACTGCTGTTTTTGATACAAGACTGAAAGTTGTGCACATAAGAAAGTTGATTTAGTGGCCATTTTTGGAGCCACCTCTATAGACTGCATTTTAACAGAATTCTACATAGATTATTCTCAGTCAGGGGTTTTGCTGCTTGATTTTTTTCATTCCCATCAAAGGCTTATATGACAGTTGTACAACACAAAACCAAGTCATGCCACAATTTTTTTTATTTGATCATTTTAAGTCATTTAAATCATATTGACTATTTACTAATATAATTTCAAAGCTAATCTTGACGGCATATCAATGTGTCTTAAAACCACTTAATTTTAACTTCAGGCAGACACATTTTCCAAAGTTACTTCTCATCTGTTTCTTTTTGAATTATTTTTGTAAAACATTTTTGCACCACCCTCCACCACATTCCCCCTATGGCCATGCCTGTCCTCTACATGACTTGTGAATGACCACCTGCTCCACATAGCAGCTGAACAGTCACACAGGACGTTATGCCTGGAGGAGGAAGCAGCAGTAAAAGTGGGGGGCGCGGTCCCTCATCGTCCCCCCTCCCTCACGCCGGGGTACCGGCCGCCCGCCCCCTCAGACCGTCCCGATATGTGCCCGTGTCAGCTGCCACCTTCTTCCTGGTCGGGTCAACCACGCTATTCTTCTGCTTCACGTAAGTCATAGTGTCCAGTATTAGACCACTGTAGTACAAAACAAGCTGGGGTGCATGGTGGCCCCCTTTCTCCTTGAGCCAACTGACTAGGAGCGTTCAGAGTGAAGTTGTAGCAGTAACGGTTGATAACAATTCCTTAAGATATTACATTTTTGAAACGGTGGTGTGTACGTGTGTGGGTGGGTGTATCGGGTGTATTGAGGTTTGTGAACCATAGGCGGGCATGATAGAATTGTCAATATAATAATAAAAAAAGATTGTTTTGTTTTTTTTCTTTATATAATTTCTGTACCTCTAATATTGATGCTATTACCAGTTATTATAGTAAATTGATCAGTGGTTTTCATGGGGCTGTGATACCCCAATTTGTGTGTTGTATTGTGTATGCTCTGAAGTTGGTGGAGGTGGATTTTTGAGTCTTAAACCATCGAGGAAGTCTTCAATTCCTCAACTTCTTTGAGACCCCCTGTCCTGGTTATGTTATTGTTCTGCTAACATTGACTCAGTGTTATGTCAGACTGTCATCACTAAGACTGTCATTACTAATCTCACTCACACCCCGCTCTCAGGAGGCAGTGGGTTTGTGGGAGAGAGGAGAAAGTGAAGGATGAATACACCACCTCTTTACTCTGTGTTTAAACCTGAGCATTAGAATGGCAGGTCTGGGCAAGAAATCCAAAATATGAAAACAACAACTACTATTTTGAATATTGTGTAAATAATGCAGTTGTGCAGGGTACTCTCAGCAAGGGGGTTGTTGAGTCTGCATGTCCAACATTGTATTTCTGTGGGTTCTCTCTCTCTATTATTCACAATGTATTCTCTACCTTTGGCCCATAGTTGCTAAATATAACGCTTACTCATTCTAAATAAGACTTGTGACTTTCTGTTTGGACAAGTCAGTTCAATTTGATTCAATTTTGACAGAAAATGCTGAGTTAGTAGGGCTGACAGCCTTTAGTCCTTCGTCGACTAATTGTTCAGATACAGACAAGCCCCTTCTTTTTGTAATACTGCCTCAGTCGATTAATCGTTCTGCTGGGCATGACTTTAGTCAGTTAGTTTGCCACATTGAAGGACGTAATTTCTGGCGATGTTATAATAACCTTACATTAGCCGTTATTAGTCCCAGTGTTGTAAATGAGTGTGTATTTGTGCATATGTGGTGGTGTGTAATCAGCTTGTGTGTGAGTGTGTGGTCAGTGTGTCGTGGGCAGGGAGCTTCAGATTAGAGCAGAGAAAATAGGCCAACATCTGTCACTGTGACACAAGCCTATCATCCTCCAGTCACTGTTCACTACGCTCACTCTCTCACGCCTCAACATCATCACCAGCAGTACAACACCACAGAGGAACACTTCAATCAGTAAAATGCTGAAGTAACACACACAGTAACGAGAGGCAAGATACTACTTAAGATTCATGAATCCTGTTGCATTTGTGGGTGGCTGGAGGCTATTCTAGAAACGATGGTCCCCTTAGGCAGGATACAGTAACCAATTGGTTGCAGGGCTGACACAGAGAATTTGGTAGTAGTAATTTGTGATGGATTGCTTTATTGATAATAACTGATTATTATTACTGTAATCACTCATTATTCTGTATTTTTTGTGTGAAAAAAGAGGAATATATATGTGTGAGGGGGTAAAGTATTGATTGGTTGAGTTAATGTCTTCTGTCGTCATTGTGTTCCAGGTGTCCATGGCTGTCTGAGCGCTTCTCAGTCGCGGTGCCAATCTACAATGGAGTCATCTTCCTTTTTGTCTTGGCTAACTTTTGTATGGCCACCTTCATGGACCCTGGCATCTTCCCAAGAGGTCAGTGTTTTTTACATATAACCTAAAGCTGTGAACGCAATAACTCAAGGTACCCTGAAGCACATTAATTGAGCCATTAATCCTGCTGAACATGAACACAATTGCATGAAATTTGGCACAGTGATCTGGACTAGTGTATACTTAATGTACATTACAGAGGTCAAATAAAGAATGCCTCTATAGCGCCCCCATGTTTATGACCCCTGTGGGAGTCTGAACACACTTACTTTGGCAGAGAGCAATGAAACTTGGTACAGTGATTCTCCACAGTGTACCCAACATAAAATATTATTATGACCCTACCCTACAACAAACA